>AXNI01019331.1:0-13584 GCA_000498555.1 Heterococcus sp. DN1 | reverse complement strand
AAGGGAGGGCGCCCCATCACTGTTGAGATTAAGGGTGGCGACCTCCTGCTTGTTGAGGCTGGCGGCATTGCCAAGGACAAGTGAGTCTACATTCTTGCGTTTTTTTGGTCCGCACTTCGCTACTGGCTTGTTCATAACGCATACTAAGGATCATTGCTATGATCTCTCACACACACAGGGTGCTGGTGAAGGTGGCCTACCCTGCAATCAGGATGCTCACCTGGGATCACGGCCTCAGCTCTGTCATGGTAAGTGCCTGTGTAATTAGCAATTGCGCACTAGATGTTATGCAATTGTTGCAAGCAGCAGCTGAGTCCAGTCTGCACAATTATCTCTATGCCAGGCAGTGCGCGAGTCCACTTAGCTGCTAGCTGTGCAAGCTTCTGCTAATAGCAATCTGCGAATACACTGTACTTACAGGTCAATTTTGCAGGAGGCAAGGACGTTGGCAAGTACTCCTCTAACCTGGCAGCAGCCCCAGATGCCTACATCATACTGAGGCTGGCTGTGTCTGTTGAGCTGGAGAATGAGATGAGAGCTCGCATCAGGAGTGAGCTGAGGCGCTCTCTGGGGGGCGCTGATGGCACACACATCACACCAGAAGCTGCTGCTGCTGCTGGCGCTGCTGCCCCTGCCTTCCACTGTGAGTATTCCTTGTAGGCCTGTGTCGTCTGGCCATTGCTGAGTCGCAAACTGTAAGACAGCACTGCCGTTCTCGCCGCTTGATAGCTAATGCTATAGCGAGAGAAAGAGAGTGCATCTTCATATTTTCTACGCACGTGAGCTCGCATCTTCTCTGTACTGCTTACGTAGACGCAGTTGATGCTTCATTTCGTTGCTTGCTCCAGCGCTACTGCATATTGTCACTGACTTCTATGTACATCGTATCTTATATGCATAACATCTACTGCTGTCATACAGACATTGGGCTGTTTGCAGGCGGCACCAAGCCAAAGCCATTCCAGAGGAGACGCGCCAATCTAAGCAGTACAGTACCTGATGGTCACCTGCCTGCACTGGGCACCATGAGAGCTGCTGCTATTGCTGCACACAGCAGTCTGGCTAAGCCTCTGAGACCAGGTGCGTACATATATATATGTATATATATATATATACGCCAAAACAAGTGTACCCTGTTTACTTGTTCAACGGTTAATCAACGTTTCAACACAAGCTTGCAGCTGGTTCTGTGGAGTGCGCTGCATTGAGTGCACAGTGCAGCACAGTGCAGTACCAGCATCTGCACTAACTCAAAGTGCTGAGGTGCATCCTTATTGTGCAGTTGCTATAGTGTAGCGCTACTACTGCAGTCTCAGCACGCACTCACAAGCCATCACTGCTGCTGCTGCTACCGCTTTTACGCCACTATGATCAACAGGCACGAGCCAGCGCAATGCACAGGCCATGGAGTACGTGATGAGCGGCGCCAATGAGATCCCCTTTCTGTGGTCACACGGAGTAGGGGGACGCGCCACTGCCGGGGGTCAATCAGGGGGTACTCTCATCTTCTCACACGATGGGCTTGCAGTGTGCGGCAGCAATGGCTGCGCTGGGCCTGTGAGGCCCTACAGTGAGGTGCAGAGCTGGGAGTTTGTTGAGGCTGAGCAGGTGCGCGTGTAACTGCTGTTTGTGTAACTACTATCTGTGTAACTACTGTTATGTAACGCTTGCTAAGTTGATGTTGTACCAGTAGTACTTGTGTAACGCTTCCATCAAGAGCAGCTTTTAGTCCGTCCGCTGGATGTATTCACTAAACAGTTGCTTATGCAGTAAGGCTCTGTGTAGTAGCTGTATCTGGTTCGCCGCACAGTGATGTTAGTGTGTTGATGCATACACGAGCTGTAGGTCAACACGTACTGACATGTCTCTTGCTGGTTGCCGCAAGCTGGCAGCGCTTGCTGTACATGAGCGTAGTACTAGCGCGCTGCTCTCACGAGTTTTGCAACCAGCTACGTGTTGGACTCATGTGATCATCTACCTCGATCTCTGCGCTTGCATGCTAACTGTGTCATGCTCTACATACTACTACTACACACTATTATACTATTACTGCGTTATACTACTACTAACTGTGTCATGCTCTACATACTACTACTACACACTATTATACTACTACTGTGTTATACTACTACTAACGCGGCCAAGCAGACAGGAGCAACAGCAGCACTAGAGCTGACAATAGGTGGCACAGCTGCCATGTACGGTCTCAGCCCACTGTGCCTAGTGCCTGCTCGCTGTGCCATAGAGTACTTCTACAACACTGCCTCTAGCACTGCTAAGCCGATGCCAGGCAGCGCTGCAGGGCGTGACATTGTTAGTGTGCTGACACTTGCTGGGACTGCTCCAGCACCCCCTGCTCCTGCACGCAAGAGGGATGTGATTGACCTGGACGGTTCTCTGCTGCGCGCTGGCAACACAGTAAGTTGTTGTTTCTTTTTTGTTTTTAGTTATGCTGTGATGACTAGTGCTGGCAACACAATAAGTCTCAGCCAAACATGACTTGTACTGTGTGGTCGCCGTCTAGCACTAGTAGACAGCAGTAGTACACCTCATGACGCCAGCTTTGCTGCGGCAAGTTTTCTCACTTACAATAGTACTGGTCACGATGTAGTTGGTGAAGTGACTGCAATTGAGTTCATCTGAGCAGATGTACGCACACTAGGCAGCTTTGGTGTGCACGCTGCGACAGTGAAGTGCTAGCAGCACCAGAGAGCTGTTTTGCAGCTGAGCATTAGTACATGATGCTGCTGTTTGGGTGCTGACATACATGCATGCGTTGCTACTGCTACTGTGTACTACTGCTGCTACTGTGCGCTACTACTTACAGGTGAAGTCAGTTGGTAAGCCATCACTGCGTATGAAGACTAAGGCTGGTACTGCATCTGCTACTGCTAGCATCATGGCACTGGGCGCAGGGTGAGTGCCTACTACATCACAATCCAACACGCAACAGCCTTTTGCGCTAATGCAAACAATATGTATCAGTATACTTTGTCTATGCTGTGTCGATGAAGTTTGAATTGTGGCGTCACTGCTGGCAACGCGCACTGCTCTCAAACAGTCACATTGTCAGTGCTGTGTGAAAAGCTGATACATTGCGGGAAGCATAACCCATCAATTTTGTCATAATCTAGCAGATAATTTGTGAAGTACTGACACTTTCTGGTGCTCTCTGCCTGTGCTCACGCAACTAACAGAGAGAAGCAGAAGCTAGAGACTAACAGCAGTGTAGCACGTCACTGGGACAAAGTACGCACTTTAATCTGACACGTACTGGTGCCAAGCTTATACGCGATTATCAACACAGCAGTGCTGTGAACTCGCACTCTCGCTGACACTGCCACTAGTGTGCATCTCCGATTTAAGATGTAGTTGATATGGCCGCTTGCTGCAACAACCATTTGCTATGCCAGTATATGTATTTCTGACAGCATGTGCATTCCTGTGCTACTTTCACATGTATACTGAGAGGCAAGAGCTGCCTTACAGCACTGCCACATGCATCATCATTACTTAAGCATTCTGTATCGTATTGTACTGTACTGTACTGTTTAAATAGGCTGTGCTATACCAAGGCTGGCTGCAGAAGAGACGTGGTGGTCAAGCAGCAGTTAAGACAGCACAGTGGCGTTACTTTGTACTGTATGCTACTCCACAGGGGCCCTACTTGGCCTACTATGCAGGTAATCAGTGACCATACGTTAAGCATACTGTCATACAGCAAATACACAGTGCTCATACATTTGTTGGTATTGTTATTGATTGTTGAAAGTGCAGGATGCAGGATGTAACACCTGAGAAGAGCTGCTGCAGTAGTATAGAAATGTAGTGTTGTGCAGTGACTTCGCAGTAGCACGTGAACCAAAGTCTAGCATATACACAACACAATGTTGACACCTTGTTATTGTCAACTGTACATTGTACATAGCACAGCTATGCAGCTGAACGAGATCTATGATTACATTGATATTAAAAATGTAATCATACCACTTTAACTACAAGCAGCGCTCTCTTAGACTCAATAACACACACTCTCGCTTTCTCTTGTATGCCCACTGCACACTGTACTCATATTGCAACCGCACAAACAGATGTGACAGACTTACCGCTGTACTGCACTACTCGCAGCGAGCGTGGCCTAGTGGACATGAGCACAGTGCAGTACTTCCGACCTGTTAGCTCTGATCCACAGGCACCACTCCATGCATTTGATGTGGTCACTACTGACAGGGACTGGGCTCTTGGTGCAGAGAACCCTACTGCACTCCAAGTAAGTGAACTGTTGTCTTGCGACTTCAAAGTTACAAAGTGTAGTTTTTGCTGTAAGCATTGCGTCTAGAGTTTGTGCGCTGATGCAGTAATTTAATAATACATGTGGTGAAAGCAACTAGAGAGCACCATGCTGTGCACGTTGTACGAACAGTATGCAGTGCAGTAAAAGACTGATCAAGCACAGCTTCAAGGCTTCTCAGCCAACTGTGCTACTATCACCAAAAACTGCTGCTACACATGTATTAGCAGCCGTGCCAGCTGTAAAACCGCTTAACCACCATCACCAACCTTCATGACTACTGCAATAGCACCACTACTATAGCACTAACATAATATATACACTCACTATTGTATGATATGTGTTGCGTGTTACTCTAGGGTTGGCTGGCAGCGCTAGGCAGAGCAACCGATCAAGCTACAGCACTGGTCAGTGACGAGGAGGTGCTGTTTGAATTGCACTGCAGGCACATGACTAGTACTAACAAACTCAGGTACTACACTTGTACACTAATAGATATATACATACTTTAAGATCAGCTACTAGATGCAGTGTTCACACACACTCTTTCAAGAGTACTGGCGATGTAAGGATGTGTAGGTGCGCTGAGTTGTCAAGTCAGATTACCACTGCCGCTTCAAGACACAGTGCACTATGATTAGACAACATTTCTGGTGTGCGGCTATACCAGCATTGCTTCAGTAAGCAAGAAGTGGCTGTACTCTGAATGGATATCTTACTTGACATACGTACTGCTAACTGTCACTATCACTGCTACTATTGTTGCTGTGCAGCCCTGATGTGAGGGCCAGCCTGAGCTTAGCCACAATGGGAGCTACACTGAGGGAGCTAGGGGAGGAGGGTGTTGATAATGGCATGAAAACTACACGCACTGTAAGTGTCTACTGTAGCAAACGCACTACGCTGCACTGTCTACTACTGCTATTGACTCTGCGCTATCACTGCTTACAGTTTATGGTCCGGCGCAATTGTCGTAAGCAGCAGTAGTGCAAAGCCCTAGCAATACGCTGGGTGCTCTGAATGTTGTATTACAAGCATATATGTGGCGTTTATGCACACCTTGCATGCTCTGCTGCAGTTCAGCTGATGTTATGCTTCTGTGTGCTGTGATTTTCTGTCTGCTGTTGCTGCTGTTGCAACAGACATTCTGGCCATACACTGACTTCTTCAAGTGGACACTAGTGACAGCACCAGATGGGCGTAAGGGTATAACACTGCAGTGCTTCACTGACAGCAAATTCAAGCACAAGCAGGAGGTAAAATTTGATGCAACAACGTAATAGTACACTGTTGAGAGCTGCACTGCAGAGCTTGTGTACATCATGCTGCGGGGCTACAGCATAAGTAGCGTGTGATGTCACTTCTCGGTCTTTTGCATGCACATCTATCGATCTGGTAAACTACTCTGTGTACGGGTTACCTGATAACTGTTCTCACCCTCAACCGTTGTGCAACCGTTATGCGACCGTTACATAACCGTTGGGTATGCATGTTGCAAACAGGTGCTGCTGTGCTTCACCTCTGGCTCCTCAGCAGCCCGCTGCGCTAGTGTGATTGAGTACGGCGTGGAGAAGTTCATGACCATCATGCACATGTCACTGGAAGTTGCACCCAAGCACCCGGCCTCGCCACGTCAGCCAGTCGCTGCGCCACGTGTTTCAACGGCCACTGCTGCTAGTAGTGCTGATGCGTATGCGGAGCAGCCTGCCAGTACTAACACTAGCAGCGTGAGCACTCCTCCTCGCAGCGGCAGCAAGCACCACGGTAGCATGAGCATGGATGCAGGGGAGAATTGGTTAGAAATCATCAACAGCCCGCCTAAGCCTGAGCACGCACAGGTATGCTTGAGCTTCATCTGTGTCAGTGTCTTCATGCTGTGTAGACTGCGTTGCTGTGTATCTTCGGCGGCGGCGATAGTGCATCTGTGGTTTGATTGCTACAGCAGCGGCTCACTGCTGCAGTAGTGAGCAATGATTGCGGCATTTGTAGAGCTTGACCACGCGCGTACATATGTACTGCTAGACGAGTACTGTGATGCCATGGGCTTGTTGCAGTGTACACAAGCACTTGCAGCAGTACAGCATGAGAGTGTGAGCTGCACATTATGTGAGTGCTTGTGAGCAGCTGAAGCACAGTAGGAGCAACGCTCTAGAGCGGCACTGCGTGTGTATCATAGGTTGCTCTAACAATCACTTGCACTACTGCTGTCGCTACTGCTACTGCGTTGCTACAGATGAGCGGCAATGGCCTACTGCTGTATGACAGTGACGGAGAAGACACTGCATCACCACTAAGCACTAGCAAACCAGGCAGTCCTACTACTGGCAACAACAGCAAGCAAGTTACCAACAGCACCACCACCAACAGCAACAACACTGCTGGTATCACAGCGTGGGACCCCAATGACAGCGAGAGCTTAGGAGCCTTCGCTGCCTTTGGCGGTGCCAGTAACAGCAGTGGCGCTGCTGCTGCTGCTAACAACAGTAATAGTAACAGTGCATGGGACACTAGCGATGCACATGTGTCAGGCCTGTTCTCTGGAGCTACTGGCGCTAACACTACTACTGGTAACACAGGCAACAACATTGGAGCATGGAGCGTTACCGACACCCCTGCCTTTGCCCCTGCAGCCGTTACTACTGCAACTGCCAATAACGGCTTTTCTGGTACCGGCTTTTCCAGCAACGCCTTTGATGCCTGGTCTCCACAGCAGAGCCAGCAGTCCCCAGTGTTTGGCGCAAACAACAACAGCGGTGCCAGCAGCGCAGCATGGAGCATCCCTTCTGCGGTACAAATCAACAATGCTTCTATATCTACTCCCCCTCCTGCTGTACCGCAAAACGGGGGCTGGGCTCCTACATCTCCACCAGGGGCTCCACTTTTTGCAGTAAGCCCCCCCTCAACGGCTGCTGCAGCTGACCCTTTCAACCCCTTTGATGACATGTTTGGCGCTGGTGCTGGCGCTGGTACTGGCAGCAGCAACAAGCCAGTGCAGCACTCTACTGCTGACTGGGACTAGAGCTGTGCTAAAAGTACAGCTGGTAGTACTGGTAGTATTGGCAGTAATGGCAGCAGGGCAGTGTGTCGCGAGAGCAGCTGTGCTGCGATGTGTGTGTGAGCGAACAACACACTGCTGCGTGTGCTTGCAGTACACTGCAACACTGCAGTATGGCGCTTATTAAAAGAAAGCAGCAGCTGGTGTGTGCTCAGTTTTCAAAATGGCGAGCGTTATCAGCTTGAATAAGGAGGAGGGCAATGTTGTGTGCCAGTGGGTTCTATACGACATGCAGTACACATGTGCTGCACTGCTTGTAGCACTACTTGTAGTGTGGGCAGTGTAGTCGCATATGTTCTCAGATACACAGGAGTGTGACTGACATGTGTTACTGATGATGTGAGGGGTACTTCAACGTTCAGGTGTTGTCACAGCGTACTAAGATGTTTTTCATTCATGGGTCAAGGTACAAGACGTGCAAGGTCATAGCACAAGCGTTCAAAATAATGTACATTGCTTCAACACACTCTGAAGTTGCGCTTGTTCACTGGTACCGTAGAGTACCTACCGTAATACACGGAGTAAAAGACCCCCCCATGGTTTAAGACCCTTTTGTCTGCATACTAGGTCTGAGCGCGCCGTGACACGCAAGCACACCCCCTGTTTGCTATAGTTATAGCTACGTGGTATAAGACCCTAATGCTCGCATACTATCTCGGAGCGCACTCGAAAGTGTAAGACCCCGGGGGTCTTTTACTCCGTGTGTTACGGTATTTAAGGAACCCCTCTTAAAGTAGATACAATATTAATTGTTTGAACTGCCGATCTAATGAAGCAAACTAGTTGTTTTATGGCGTAGTGTTGAGATTGATTCAAGCAAACCAATAAACTTGAAGTGAAGTAGAAGCTTGAGTCACAGTAGTATATGTCACATAAACTGTACGATGTTTAGTACAACTTGTAAACACTATCAACATGCCTTGACTGACACCAGTACTACAGCATCAAGAGACAATCGCGACCGTGTTTACTCACATAGTGACCTTTGTGAAGATAGAAAGTCGATTAAACGGATTCAGACCATGAAGCGCACTCGTGGCATCATACTGATCACATCGGTGCCACTCACGCCTGGTGTTTTGACTATTGCACACAGTATGGATTCAAGCAAACTAATCGTTTCCATGCCGGCCTGGCAGATCTATTTTAAGCAATATAATTGATTACACGCGTGTCTATGTCAAGAGGTGTTTAAATAGGTACCCTACGGTAGAATTTATGAGTAATCAACTTATAATCTTGCTACATTGTGATTCAGAACCGCTGGCGTAACTAGGCGACAGCATATGCTATTCAAAGAACGCAGCGAGTCATCAGGGCAACAGACAGACACATACAAGCTGCAGCAAAGTCCAGTGCGCTCACTAAAATCAAATCTATATTGTACAATAGATACATTTGCCGCTGCTCGCTATACAGCAACAGCTAACTCAGCTAACTAGCAGGCTCATCATCTTCTTCTTTAGCTGGCGGAGGACCACAGGGCTGTAACATTTTCTCCTGTATTACGAAGTGTGCCAAGCAGTCGATCACGACAGCAATTGGTAACTGATATCAGCGTTGGCACATTGCTCTTACAGAAGTGACAATAGCTTCAACTTACTGCTGCTCAACCAGGTGCAGTATAAGCAACGGCCTCGCAGAGACATTGCTGATGATCGTGGACAGCATAATGCTGAGCACAGCATGATATTGCGCAGAGCAAGCACTACTGATACCAACACACTGGCACGTACCATGAGCTCGTAGCGCACTCTGCCCTGAGACTGGTTCTGTGCAACAGCGAAGAAGTTGATGATGTCGCTGTGCCCCAAGTGCGATGCTATGCTGTCTCTGTGCTGGTTAGTTGCCCATTCGCTGCACAGTTGCACAACACCCCAACAAAAGCACAAGAATTAGGATCACGCAGCAAGGTGTCAACACTGCATGATCAGCTGGATTGTACTTACTGTTTGCTGAAGTCTGCGTGCCCAGTGCCAACGTGCTTAGCCTGCACGTGCTCCCAGCTCTTGTTGATGTTGAATCGGTCTGCAGCCTGTAATTAGAGAAAGTAGAGGTTCGCAGTTGAATAAGCGCTGTCATATTGAACCTGCTGGCAGTATAGTGCTCTTACCATGATGCAACAGCGTCTCCAAAAAAAATACACACCAAACTCAGGCAAGGTGACTCGCTCCCACTTTTTGCAATTTTCTGTGATGCTGTGCGGCTTGTAGCGACAGTTCAGCTTATGCTTACGCCTAGAACAGCAGTTGCCTTGGTGGCACTGCAATGCTTGAGCTCTATCTGTCAAAGAATCGATGCATTCGCCTTCACTGCACTGACTGCATCTGCAAGCCTAGCACGCTGTGGGAGTCGATGCAGAGCCACTGTGCGCTCAGCATGTACGAGTAGCAGCAGACGAGCTTGCAGCATGAGCTACGATGCAGAAGCATACAAAGGCTGCTTCGAGAGCGCAGTGCAGGAGTGGCACAGTGAGCTGACGCCTACTGCTGGTGCTATTCCAACTGACTTAGAAGGCACGCTGTTCTCAGTTGGCCCTGGCAGATTCGACGTCAATGGCCAGCGCTTCAAGGTGCGCTATTGTATGCACAATACTGCCAACTACAGGCTCTGAGCTCTGCTGAGTCACTGTGTGCATGTTTACCAGTGTTGTGCACTGACTGACCGATGCACACTGTGATTTTCATGAAACAGAATCCATTCGAAGGCGATGGCATGGTCAGCGCTGTGACCTTCAGCAGCGGCGGCAGAGCGCACTTTCGCAATAGGATGGTGCGCACGAAAGGGCTTGAACGCGAGGAGAAGGCAGGTATGCTAATCAGTCGAACTATTTATACGTATACTGACAAAGCTGCTACACTCCAACAGCTGACAATCTCATGTGCGTACTGCATTGCAAGGTTGATCAGTGCAGTGAGTGCAAAGTGAGCGCAGAGCTGTTGTTCCTTTACATCTACACACAACATGCAGACAAACAAGTTGTAAGCTCATCACTGCAACGTGCATACGTGAATAACACTCATGTACATAACAACTCAACCCTACACTGCATGTACTTTGCAGGCAAGCCTCTGCACAGCACAGCAGCACTGTCCTGGCCAGCAGGCTGGGCAGCTGCCTTCATAGAGAGGCGCAGGAGCACAGCAAACAGAGGTGTTGTCTATTGGGGACGGCTGTGTGTAGCTATGTGGGAGGGAGGGCTGCCTTGGAAGATTGATGCCAAGAACCTGGAGACATACTTCCAGGATGACTTCAAAGGCTACCTGCGAAAAGGGGTAAGTTTTGAACTCGTTGTAGTAGCAATAAGTGCAAGTGCTTGAACATGCTCGACCGTTGGATGAGCACACTCGTGTTCAATCGTATGACGTATGCTGCTGTGCACATAGACATGCTATGTACTGCAGAGGCAGTATAGTAGAATTCTGATGCACTAGCAGCGTGTTAGTATGCAATAGCCAGCACCTATGATGATGTAGTAGCGCGTTGCATACTGCTGAACACTATGCTGAAACAGCACGGCAAACACTACAACAACAACTAAATGATCACCAATTATGTGTACAGGACAACGGTGGTGAAGCAATGGGAGGAAGAGCGCGCTATGATGCTAAGAATGACAGGTTGATCATTTACGGCCATGATGGTGCTAACAAGGTCTGCATGAGAGAGTTCAATGCTAAGCTGCAGTGCGGCAGAATACGTGAGGAAGTGCTGCCTGTGAGCTTCACTGTGCTGGCTGACTTTGCTGTCACTGACAAGTAAGTAGCAACTGCTAAACTGATATTGCACACTACATACGTTTTAGCTGAACCAGAGCTCACTTATAACTGCTGCTGCTGCTTCTGCTGCTAGCAGTATTCGCGAGTACAAACAGTAGCAGCAGATTGCTCTGCTGTATTTGCTGTGTGTACAGTCTGCATTGCAGTGCTGCTGCAGTACTACATGAAGCTTCTGCTGTTGATACAGCAATAAGCTTTTGTTGCAATGTGCAGCAACGCCACTGCTAGAGAGTGTGCATGAGTACATACACAGGCTTGGCTGATTGCTGTGCTTGCTATGTTCATTTCACTGTCACTGTTGCTGGTACTGTGCAGGTACTACGTGTTCTCAGTTGCACCAATGTCGCTAGACAAGCTGCCCTATACTTTAGGGCTCAAGACTTTAGACGAGACACTGCAACAGCTAAAGGAGCCCACTAAGCTAGTACTTGTACCACGATCTCCAGACTCTAATCAGGTGTGTGAACAGTTGCAACGTCATCTTGTGCATACTGTACCAGTGTAGGGATGTCTGATGCATGCGAGCAATGAGCGTGTGCCAATTACATACAACAGCAAGCGCAATGCACCGCGGCGCCACGAGACCATAGTGCCGATTATATCTTACTTCTATGCGCTGCTACTACTGCTGCTGTACTATTGTGACTGTGCACTACAGCGTGCAGTAGTAGTAGCAGTGGACTCCCACATGTGCCACTCTATCGCTAACGCTTACGATGACACAGCCAGCACCAGTGTTATAGTTGACATGGTGCGCATGGAGCCGCTGAGCTTCAGTAAAGCAGCTGCTGCAGCTGGTGCAATGCCTGGTTGCGGGTCGAACCCGAATGCTGCGTTTGAGTACGCAAGCGTAGTGCCTGCGCGCAAGCTGGTGCGCTACACTGTGAGCACTAGCAGCAGTAGCAGCAGCAGCAGTAGTAGTAGTGCTAGTAGTTACAAGCAGCAGCAGCTCGGCAGCGGCAGGCACTGCGACTACGCAGGCGTTGCTGCGTGCGTCAGCGGCGCTGCGCACAGATACGTGTACTGCGGCGTTGGTGCAGACGAGTCTGGAAGGTACGTGCTCTAATTTCAACATCAACACGCTCAGTAACATAACATCAAGTGATCAAACAGCTGCACTGCAATGCTTACTGCAAAAGTTCTGTCACGCAGCTGCTGTTATGTCGTGCAGAGATTAGCTCGTAGCTGCAGCTACTGCTCTTACAGCAACCAGTAATGTGTCTGGGTCATGATCTGGCTGTAGTCAAGTCATTCAAGCTGCTTACATAGGAACAGAGCTGTGTCAGCAAGTAGAGCATTCTAAGGCAGCAGCAGCTGCCTTTAGTTCACACAGCTTGACTGTGTCATTAAAGGCTGCTGTGCCCGCCGTCTTTGCGGTGCTCTGCTCTCTGTCAAAGCGTCTGTGCCTATGTGAGCGGTGCACAACCACTTCAGCTGTGAAGCAACTGCGAAGTGAAACCCTAGAGCTTGCATGCTTGATGCAATGCACATCCTTTACATGAGTTCTAGCTGGTGGCTTGTGCTTACGTATGCGTGTCACGCTGGCACTACTGTGCTAACGTGATGTGCATATATGCAGTTGCGGTTTCCAGCCAGTATGTGAAGCCGTTCACCCTTGTATGCTGTGCAATCGTAAAGCTAAGCGAAGCTAGAAATAAGTGTTGTACACTGGGTTGCAGTAGCTGCAGTTTGACAAGCTAATCTTATACAGTGACTTACCACTAGCAGCTGCAGCAACACATGGTGTGCAGTCATGCAGCTTGTGTAAAGCTGGGCACAGTCAATGTACGCACTCGCAGTGCTGCTTATACTGTGTAAACACACTCTGTATTGATAATTTCTGCAGGCCGTCGCCGATACAAGGCATCAGCAGACTAGACACTACTACTGGAGCTGAGTCTGTTTGGATGGCAAAACCTACTGAGTTTATGGGTGCAATAGCACACATACCATGCAGCAGCAGCAGCAGCAGTAGCAGCGGTGGCAGTAGCGATAGTAATGATGCTGCTGCAGTGAATGGCGTCAATGGCAGCAGCAGCAGCAGCAGCAGTAGCAGCAGCAGTGATGAAAGCAGTGGCTATGTAGTGGGCATACTCACTGATGGCGCAGCACTGACTAGTGAGCTGTTGATCTTTAAGGCTAGCGACATTGCTGCTGGACCGATATGCAGGTGAATAGCACTATAACACTAACAGCACTCATGCAGCATCAGTATCGCTAATACGGCGAGCTTGCGCTCTCCATCGTGACGCATGACTACTATGCAGTAGTAGTTGTGAACAGTGAGTGCTACTATAAGTGTTCAGCAAGACCGTGCTATTCACTTGTCAGCTCACATAGCACACTCACTCACTGCGTTCAATCCTGTTGAATACTCACACACACACACACAGGTGTGCAATAGAGGGCAACATACCACCAGCGCTGTCAACGTGGTACAGCAGTGGTGCAGCAGCTGG
>AXNI01019330.1:0-10406 GCA_000498555.1 Heterococcus sp. DN1 | reverse complement strand
TACTACTACATGCATATGCAATACACGATGCAATACAATGCAAGCTACACAAAAGTGTACATGTGTGTGAACTTTATAAGACATATCATAGCATTATAGCATATAATACCTGAGTAGCTTCATCAATAAGTACTTGTCTGAATCTAAAGTTAGATAGACGTGGATCACCAGCACCAACACATGTTGTACATATTACATCTGCTGCCTGCAATATTTCTCTTTCAGTTTGTGCTCTTAACCTTCTAAACTTCTTTTCATCAGCAGCAATCAATTCACCTTGTTCTGCTTTCAACATCTGTAGCTTTTTTAACTCTTGCTTATCTGGTGTATCTAGCTCACGTACCATTACATGTAATGATAAATGGTCTACAGCACTGTTGATGTGCATACACAAAAATAGTAGCAGCAAGAGTATTGGTTTGACATACATTGTGTAAGGAAGTGCACGTGTATGTATATATCAAGAGTAAATGCAGCGTTTTGTACGATGATCTGACCAAGCTAGCATTAGCATAACAATCAAAGATGATAGCAGTATCACATGGTACAGATACATAAGGTATATACCTAGATACAGCTTCTCTGCTCTTAGCAGCAAGCCTTACTACTCTCAGTCCAGACTTGTGAATCTATTGTAACATAGCATTGCAAACATAATATAAAACTATTGTACTAGCACGCGTCAGGTCAAGCTGTTAGTGCACAATACGAGCATGCGGCGAGAAGTTATCTGTGGTATTTTACAGCATGCTGGCGTGCTTGCGCATACAGTTCAGCACATTAAGATCACATATTAAGAAGTGTACTGTATAACAAACACAATGCTATGCCTATATACTGTACATACCTTTTCAGTGAGATGATCAACAGCAACATTAGATGGTGCACAGACTAATACTTGACCACTGTTAGTTTTAGCTAGATGATATACTAATGTAGCTGATGTTACTGTCTTGCCAGTACCAGGTGGACCCTATTCATTCGTCAACACCATATAATATTGACATACATTATACAGCAACAGCTGTTAGACACGTAAGTGGTGGTGATACAAGGAATTATCATGCATAAGACATCTAATGCGGCAACACTATACGTCATTCGAAGGAAGAAGACAGCATTTGATCAACAGATGTACATATATGCTACTGCAAGGTTTGCCATTTGACAATAATGTGTATCATAGCACCTGAATGAGTGATAGTGGCTGCTGTAGCACTGCTTTGACTGCTGAGAACTGTTGCAATGGTAGAGAACATGACATACAAACGCACAATAGCATAGTGATGAGATAAGTTGTAACACAAGTTGCTCAAGCACACTAAATTCACATAATTATCTGCATGTTTGTTTTGGCTTCACCACATATATACATCAGCTGTGCAATCATACAAACAAGTGGCAGAAGCACTGCACACGTACCTGTGAATGATTTAGTTCAGGTAAGCCTGGTGCTGAGTACCGTTTGGGTAATACTACACGTAATGTTTGTGCTTGTACTTCATGTCCCAATAGTTTATGATACAAGTAACCAGATACAGATGTATCATCAACAGCAAATGATTTTAATGCTGCTTGCATTCTATCATATGATATTGCTTTCCATACATACTCCACCTGAATGTCATGACCAAGCAGCAGCAATGTAGCAGTTTGGTATGAGTGATAAGCGCTTGCGTAAAGCATGAGCTGCATCGCCAATTATAGCAGCTACACATGCGTTGCCTCTCCATCTATGTGCAATGCTAACCAGTTGTGTGCAAGTGTCATATGTAAGGTGCCTACGCCAAGTGCTACAGCTATATAACATGATATTCATACGCAACTTACCTCATATCCATCAGTAATATCAGTAGGACAATGTGCAGTTCTCATCTCTAGTATGACTTCACCATCAAGCATACGCAGTACATTGCCAACACCTGTTTTGACAACATACAGCACATAGGTGATTATCAGTTAGCTGCCATTAAAGATGTCTGCAACTACCTTGTATAATCTAGTAGCATGTACACAGTACGTCAAGTGAACTAAGCCTACACGAAAACGAGAGCATACAGTACTTACACACATGTCACTGATCATAATGGTGTAGTCAAGAGTGCTATCATTTGTTATAATTGTAATTTACCTTCCCATTTTCTCCCATACAATCTAGCAGCACCAGCATCAAGTTGTAACTTTAATTCATCACCTTGCATCATTTTCATATCATGATCTGACTGCAGTGTTCTGAATATAGCTATATGCTTATGATTCAAACCTTTGTCCCATCTGAGGTATTGTATACAACATAAGCATCAACACGCGCAGGTGAGCACTGGTGAAGCGTGCACACGCATACAAAGTGCATGTTTACTGTGAGCGATTTGATATATGTTCAACTGTGACTAACATATGGCATGTGTATATCATTGAGATGACACATGTAAGACCCAGTACAGCCAATAGATGCTGTATGCTGTATGTGATGAGAAATCAGCTGTGTTTCTGTCTTACCTAACAGTAACACCTAATTGTGTTTGTCCTTCTTTCATACGTTTATCATAGTCTGCTTCCATTTTCACTAGTGGTGCCATGATATTTTGATAATGATAGCCATCCTGATAGTGTGATAGTAGTACCAGCAATTACAAGAACGAGAATAGTACTTTCATGTAAGACACTGTGATACCACCCCTACACGTATAGACTCAAGCTAGCTATACATGCTTCTCATAGCTGGTGACAGCATAGCTAGTAAAGTGTATATGTATATACTCAAACTTACATCATATTTAAGTAATACAGGTAATGCTTCGTCATCAATACCAGGTGCATCTAAATCTTCAAGAGTGGCTAGTGGATTATCCTTCCATAACTCTTCTAATTTAGCTATCTGTGCTGCACTGATCTGTCGTGAACGTAGCTGTTGGTGCTCAGTTGGTACCTAATGATATTGAGATATACCACACATGTGCACACAGCATGAGCACCAATTGCGATGCTGTAGCTTGAGTTACTGCAATTGAATGCAGATGCATAACTCGCAGTGCAGCAGAATGGCATACATAAACTGCAGTACTGCATGCATGTCCATATGCTATGAATGCACAAGTACACATCTTTATCCTTGTATGTTGTATCATTCTCTACAGAGATGAAAGCTTTTACCATACTATAACGCCGCAATGTACAGTTTGCTATGAGCAGTACTACACATACCTTAACAAGCCACGGTAGGAACCTCCTATCAGCAATAAGTGGTAGCCATTCTTTTAAGTCCCAACCCATATCTTTGATAGCAGGGTGTCCTTCAACACATACACGGCATAACAGGACAACTACACTGTCTGCTTTTGCTGGTACAAATCCAAGTAGAAACACATTACGTGATCCACAGTTATAGCACTCTAGCACTGTCTCTCCTAGTGGTGATTGAGGGTGCAAGCACACCTGATGTAGTTGTGTTCATCACGATACAAAGACAGCAATACATTGATAATGTGTTGATCAGTACACCTTCATGTTACCAAGCGTAGTTTTTGAACGTTGCTTCGCCTTGAGGACGCTGCAGACTTGCAAATTGCTGCATTCAGGACTAGTCAGTAGCAGCAATAAGATGCATGCAGTCTGCATTCTACAAAAACATGATACACACAATCACCATACGTATTGTCATATCTATCTTTACCTGATTGTTCTTGGCTCTGACAAGGTGCTGCACAATGTGACTACCGCTGCTAGTGCCACATGAGTTGCAGAACCACTTATTGCTCTCAACACACTTTACAACGCATGCTGGATCAGATATGCCACAGAACTGGTGTACATACCAACGACAAGCAAAACAGGCAAGATATATGTAACAGGGTCAACGATTGTGAGCCTCATAACACATACGAATCAGGCCGGACATTAAGCTGGTATGTTTCCGCAATCCTTGAACCCAAAGACAGCTCAAGCCCATGTACGATCGCACGAAGTACTGCGATATACATAATCGGGCACTACTCCATACCTTGCAAGCCCAGGGCACAGCTTCTACCTCCTTGTACTCAGCATCACCATCTTCACCATCTCCTTCTCCATCAATAACACTAGCACCACCTTCCTCTAAGCCTCTACCATCAGCATATGAGGTTGTCTCTGTACCTGTGGCAATGCTAGCATCGTCCTGGGTGTCTCCCCACTCGGACAAGCTCTCGTGTGTGCTGCGGGCCTCGTACATGAGAGATGATGGTGCAATACTCGCATCATCCCCCTCAGCAGACATCCTGCTGCACTGTGGTGTGTTGTAAAAAGGGTCTTGGGGGTCTTAGTGAGAGCCAGTTGCATTGATCACAGGATCCGGACTGTCTTGTGTTTTCGTTGCGTGAGAGAGATGCCCAGGCATTGGTATAAGCATGAGAACCAGCGCATGCTGGCCGAGCGACCACCTAACTTCACTGAATTGGAGACAAGCTACACAGATAGGGCGGTCAGAGATTGGACTGCAAAGCATGGCATACGTGAAGTAGTGCAGAACTTGGTAGATGGCACGCGTGCAACGTTTTGCAAGGGCCTGATCATCTATCTGAACTCAGACTCTGGGCTCTATGAGATCAAAAGGCCTCGAGACAACCGCGTGGTGGCAACTATCGACATATTCACACCTGACGTACTGCACATCGTGCAGCAAGAAGTAGCATTGTATGAGCACCATCTAAAGATCAACAGTGTCAAAGAAGAAGGAGAAGTAGGCGGGCATGGGTACGTCATATTTTAATTGCACGAATAAGGCATGTACTGGATCGCTCATTTCAATTATCCAATCCGTCATATTGTCATCGCTGTGCGTGTATCTCACAGGGAAGGTTTCAAATGTGGCGTAGTGGCTCTGCTGCGTGAGAACTATACAGTCACCTATGTCATGAATGGACAGGTATGTGCCCGAACATGTAATCTGAAGCTTCACGATACCGTATATTGTGATAGCGAGCTGACCACGCATGCACCTGCTGCCTTATGCATCGCAGACTTGGGATTTCCAACTGAAAGAGTCACGTCTAAGCAATCAGACAGCAAAGAATATGATTGTATACAAGACACATACTGATGAAAGAAATGATATGGAGATCACTATAACTGGAGTAGATGCACACACACTATTCGATGCTACAATACTGTGGGACCTAACACCAGTTGATGATAGTATGGCAGCTAATACTGGCATGATTGCGATGTCAAACACAGAAAACACATGGGGCAGAGTGTATAGCCGTGGTCTCTATGTGGACACCTGCAACACTCTGCAACAGCTGCGCATTGCAATCAATCTCAGCAAACAGCAGCCCCGTGATAGGCACTTGCTACCACCACAGTTAATGGAGAGAGTAGCTGATATACTGAAAGAGCTGCATCAGAAACGAGGCACACAGGCAGTTGAAGCTATATTTGAACACATACGATCAAGGCTGTACTACAATACGCATGATCACTACATCAGACAGGCAGCTATGGCACTAGAAGATGTTATGAGAAAGTACTATGCTAAAGTACACAACTGTACTGAAGATAAGATCCAGTTTATTGCTGGACACTGTGACAACCCGTCATACACTGACAAAGTTTGGTTATGTACCTATTGAGCACAGTGGTCCACTTGCTTATGACTTTGATCTAAACATACTGAAGCAGAAAGTGTTCAGCAAGTGTAAAGCTTTCAAGACTGATGACAACTGTGATAAGCAGAGCTTGCTAGCCATCAAGAGGTTCATCAAAGCACTGCAGAGCATCTGCAGTTTTAAAGTGAAGATCATTGAGACAGAAGCTGATGGTCAGTGTTTAGCAGAATATGAGAAGGGCATCATATATCTATCAGGCAATCTTGCAACAGCAGATAATGTTGTTACAGGTGCAATCATGGTCAATGCTAAGCTGATGGAATGGCTTGACTTAATGAATCGTAGTGACGATAAGCTAGAAGCAGGAGCCACACTACAGCAGTTTATGAGTAATCCTATCATGTTTGGCAAAAAAGTAAGGAAGCGTAAATCTGATATATATGAAGGTGAATCTGATCCTGATGAAATCATATCAGATGATGGTAGCAGCAGTGATGAAAGTGATAATGGCAATGCTGACATTGATGATGATGATAGCGATGCTGATGATAATAACAATTATGCTGCAGCTACTACTGCTAGTGGTATCAGTACAATTGATAGTACTATCAATACTCAGGATGAATCTAGTGAAGCTTCAGGCCATCACATAGGCATCATCAGTAATGGCAACACTGCAAATGAGATGGATGTTGAGGCTGATGCTAATGCTAACAATGATGATAATGATGCGACTGCTGCTATACCTATAGTGGCTGCACCACCAATGAAGAAGAAGCGAACAGCTGCAGATATCAGTGCTGCTATACAAAGCATACCGAAGTTACTAACAGTACAGCCTGAAACTACAGTACTGCAGCAGTGTGCATATACAGAAGTGCCAATAGTGTTAACAGCAGATAACAGTATCAGCACAAGTGTACAGTACAAACCTAAAAAACTTGTACACATGCAATTCAGCTCTCAAGACAACAGTGTACAGCATGATGTATATGTGAGCAAGGAGCTGCATGGAGCTGTGATGAAGGCATGCTTTGAGAAGCAGATCACATATACTACAGTCACCAATATCAGTGATGCACTACAGGATATCAGACAGCGCATAGCTAAGACACTTGGTATTGAGAAGGCTAAGCTACCTATTATAATGGTAGTATGTGAGAATGTGATTGGCTTTACACATGAAGATGCTATATTCATTAATATTGGAGCACTGCTACATATCAATGAACACACAGATGAAGTGACAGATGATGATGTTACAATTGGATATGAACAGAAACAAAGCTTTCTATTGACAATACTACATCAACAGCACACAGAAAACATGATAATGTATCAAGCAGTGATGATATATCAAGCAGTAAAGATAATGACTACACTAAAGAGTTTGGCAGGCTAGTACATGCTTGCAGAAAGTGTCTTGATACAGATACTTGTCTAAACTGTGGATACACTACTGATAAGAGCA
Source organism: Heterococcus sp. DN1 (assembly GCA_000498555.1). NCBI lineage: Eukaryota > Xanthophyceae > Tribonematales > Heteropediaceae > Heterococcus > Heterococcus sp. DN1. The sequence continues at coordinate 3,350 of AXNI01019330.1, read as the reverse complement.
GGAAAACAGTAAACACACAAAGCAAACAACAGCACACAACAAAGTATATTACTGACATGGACAAACATGGTGTATATGACTTGATATTGCACACATACAAGTAGCTGTGGTGCATTTGGTGTATGCTGCAGATAGTACTAGCAGGGGTTTATTTTGATACGATTACTATGACAGATAGCACGTCTCGAACAGAGTACATTACATTGTAGTTGCAGTTCAAACCTTCAAGCAGTGCGTTTTACTGCTACATGGTAGTTGACTGATCATTTATCATTTGGTTTTATATGCAGTGCATGCATTTACTAGGGGAGTGGACATATGTAAGTTATGTTTTGACAAGCAGTAGCACAGCTGGGCAACATTAGCAACAAGTCTTATTCTTTTGACATTGGTATAGCTTTGCTGTACATGAAGGTGAACATCGCATTACATTGGGCATTGGAGCAGAATCAGTATACATGCACATTCATTTCAATACACATATGGTGCTGACGCACATGTATACAAATCTGATATCACTCCTTGACAAAAGTTGTCCCACGTTGATGTGTGCTGCTGCTGCTACTTGTAGTGCCAGTTGTTTTTTGTTTTTACCATGGTTCATGCGCACGCGTTTAAACATAGTTCAGGATATTAACGTACCTCAAGGTGTTGCATGCATCGTTCAAGGCAAAGAACACTGCAACTATAAGGCAACATCACATACATATTGAAAGAATCACAAGACTGAGCAGTGCAAGGTCATATATGTTATTGCATCAGTCATACATGTTATTATTTACACGACTTTCTGTACATGTGTTGGCTGTTGATCTCTGTGTCATCATGTCTGTGATACACATACTATTATGCTGTTGTGCTGTAGCTATATCACTAGTTATTTTTTGGCTTCATCACCCATATCGCCTTCAACAAGTATATACACATCTTCTTTTGGGTTTATACTCGGATAATCCAATAGTGACAGCGGATCCATCATTCTTTGTGTACTATCCAGATACAGCTCCTGTTAAGACAGCAGATGCACACAATTGTACGCGGCAATGCGGCAATGCACAGCATAATCAAAAATGAGAACAAGCTGAGCAGTTACCGTTACACTATACAGCATTGCCAACTATTGAATGTGAAACGAACGTTGTCGCTCGAACCTTGTGCGCATGCATGTAGGGGAGCATGCACTGAGCATTGCAATACAAGTAATATGACATGCTATTGTGCAGCTTTCATCAATCAGCTACAGCTGTCGCAACAACATGTTGCATAAATGAATTGCGTTGGAGTTTGCACCTGTGATTGCATTGCTATACCAAACTCAGACTCTACAAAACTCTTCAGCACTTCTACTGTTTGACCAAGCTTGAACTGCCATAGTATAGCAACAAGAGCGAAAGCATGCAAGCTTCATTAATACTAGCAGGCTTGATCCACACAATGTACACATCAGCTCTAGTCCAAATGGCGCAATACACCAAAATATAGATGCAAATTATGTTAATATCAACTCGTACCTGTTGCTCACTGCGACTACCATCAGGCAACTCAAACACAACCTGGCCAATGAAGAACAGAGTTTTGTGTTAGCACAATAATACGAACTGTGACACACACACACGCAAGAAGCACAAGACTTACCAGAACTTGCGTCTCTTGCTGCGATATTGCACTATCTGCATCTTGCACAGTAGTGTTACTGGCATCATCCTGTCGCCTTGCAGCGTGGGCAAGATTGAGTGAAAATCCTGTGTTTGGCGCCCAATCTTCTCGCTTGCTCTCAGCAGTGGAGATCATTGCTATTACAGCATCATCATCTTCTTCTCCATCATCTGCAAGCAGCAACACAGCGTGATAAGCGTGCTGTAGGACAAGGTTGTATCATAGTTTGTATTTCAGCTAGGCATGCGAGCACACTGCACCTTGGTGATTCTTATCCCCAGACTGCCTGGGCGAGTAGCTGCTCTTCGCCTCCATGGTGCACCTTTACTTTACAAACAAACTTTTGAATTAGGATCTTGTGCGAACTGGACTTTTTTTGTGTGTGCGAGCTATGTGGCTCATCTGTCTGCTCTGGCTGAGCTTAGTTCTGATTGCAAGTGGAGAGAAGCCTCCTCAGCGCACAGTTCATGTAAAGCAGGCTGACATTCCTGCTTACATGCTATACAATGAAGGTGTTGCACTTACAGCACAAGGCAATATAGCAGCAGCTGTACAGCAGTACATTGCTGCCATTGCTTTGAAAGAAGACCTGTTCGATGCGCACCTGAATGCAGGGCTGTTGCTAGGCAGAGAGCTGGGTAATTATGACCAAGGCATATCTACACTGCAGGTCTGTGTTGGAGCGCCTTGCACATGCTTGTGGAATATTACTGCTCACCATCAAGCAATTGCAACAGCTTGTGAGATTGCCAAGCACAGTATGGCTGATGTCTCTCTGCTGATCATGACGCTCGTTTTGCATCATTGTTGCAGGCAGCGTTGGGACTACCAAACATACCAGATAGTACTATGAAAGCAGCACTATATGGAGCTATTGGTCATCTAATGCATCATAACTTTGGAAGAGATGTAGCGATGCTTCAAGAAGCACTGCAGTACATTGACAGGTACATCTCAATGTCTCTCAGTAGCATTGTAAAATGCCGTTCATGGGAATCGCACTTGTTCAGTGCCATTGCAAGATACTCGCTGTTAAAGCACGTTTAGATAACTAACTAGAAGCTGTACTTGCCCTTATGTATACGCAGGTCCTTGCAGCTTGATCCTAGCAATATTGATGCTCTGTACAATAGAGCATTAGTATATGATGCATTAGAGCGTACATATGAAGCAGCCCAAGCATATATAGCAGTACTTGATGTTGATCCTTTACACTCTGGTGCACACGTTAACATTGGGAACTACTATCTGAAGATTGCAAGGTATAGTGTACCAGCATGTTTTCATCACAAACAGAACGCGTCAGTACAATCTGCAAGCAGCAGTTTTCATAATTGCCGTACAATGTTGCAACTATGTTGCATGACATTTTCAGATGGAATGAAGCAATAGCACAGTATACTAAAGTTATTGAACTGCCACACAGTGCAGTAGATAGTGATACAAGAGCACGAGCTGCATTTATGTGTGGTCAAGCATACAGATTTGGTCTGAACAAGCAAAGAGAGGCATTGCACATGTATACTAAAAGCTTAGCTATGCAAGGCAAGTTATACACTGCTGGTGCTTGAAGATGTGACTGTATACACAACTGATACTAGATTTTATTCAATCGTGTCGTGTGAGCATACAATTGCTAAAATCAGCATTTAACTGGCAAAATTTAGAGTGACCTGGCGTGTACTGACTATGCA
>AXNI01019294.1:0-17537 GCA_000498555.1 Heterococcus sp. DN1 | reverse complement strand
GCTTCGCAGCATCGTTGTGCTGCGTTGTTCTACTGTATTGTATGTGTAGTTATGCTTTAGTGCTACTGATCAGCATGATATCCTGCAGTTATTTCTTGGTCCTTTTGCAGTTGGATGATAGCAACCGCTAAGTGCGGTATTTTCAGCAGCTTACAGTTGTTCATGTGCTATGTGCTGTGCTGCGTTCTTATGGACACTGGTGACACCCAACAACACAACAACAGTTCAATCTAGGCTTAGCACAGCAGGAGCTACGCCAATGGGACGATGCTATAGGCCTATACACAGCTATACTACAACAGGATGAACGAGATGCAGCAACTAGCAACAAACGGTGACAGCTATATCAGTTTTCACATGCATGTATGCACAGCAGCAGTAATCATGCGTGCGCTTTCACAGAGAGCAAGTAGTTCAGCAGTACATATTGTCATTCGAGGTTTGTTGCTGGTGTCTACGTTGTCATATCACACTGATACGCATGGCTTACATACTGTGAGCAGTGCTGTGGCTCATCTAACGTACATATACTATGATACACAATACACACACTGCTACCGTACTGCAGGCGTGCACAGGCTAGCTCGCCGCAAGAGCAAATGCTGCTTGAAGTTGCGACGCGCCGCTGCGATCTTATAACTTCAATTTCAAGTTCAAGTGGTTACACTTTGAATGGCGCGTCAACCTCTTCAACTACAGCTTCAACTGCAGCCACTAGCTCAATTGAGTGCTGGCAGTCAGCAGCTGTCCGTTGGCCACAGGCAGCGCATGTGCGGAACGAGCTGGGGAACGCTCTTCTGCGTGTAGGAAGAATGGAGGATGCTATGAACGCTTACGAGGGGGCACGCTCTCGGTATGTACTAGCATGTGGTGCATTCAATCGCCTGTTTACTCTCTGTGTAACACTACCAAGAAGACCTGATGTGATACACAGTGTAGTATAAGCTTTACTACACACTGCCATCCAATCGCTTGCATGACCCCGTGTAACTCTGCACCGAAATGCCATGTAGTGTTCTATGTGCTATGTTATTGACTCACTGTGAAGCAGCGTATGCTCACTCTGCGTACGTGCTGCAAGCTAGCAGGAAACGCAGCTAGCGTTGTACATCGTACAGCTGTTACTCACCTCACTGGGTCTTGTGTAACGCTTGCTTGTGTAACTGCTGCTGTTCAACTGCAGGGGCATGGCGCTAGCAGCACTGAACACAGCAGCAGTTCTAGAGCTTGAAGGCCGTGCATTAGAGAGTGAACAACGCTATGTACAAGTACTGGATGCTATAAAAGCAGAGGTATATCATCCTTCATCACATCATGAAAGCATCTTAGTGCACTTGCAATAGTACCACAGACACGTCGCGGTGTCTGCTGTAAGAAGCGATCTAAAGCGAGTTGCGTGGTTGCAGCGTGTTAGCAAGCACTGTGTTACTGGTGTCTGCAACAAGCTGCTGTTATTCAGAGCAGTAGATTGTGTAGAAGTACTCTCAAGTACAGCACGAGCTGCTGTTATTCAGAGCTACTGTAGATTACTGATGTACTTCTAGTATCTCAGAGTGCATGTCAGTACAGTTGTTCATACCACACTACTGCACGCGTGTCTAATGTGCACATTTATCTCACACATGTTCGAAACAGGGTTTGCCCGATAGGCATATACGCATCAAGCTGGCTACAGTGATGGCACGAGCAATGCCAGCTACAGCTGCTGAGCTTGTAGCAGCACGTACTAAAGTAGAGCAGCGGTTAGACACTCTTATTGACAGTAGCTGGGACCAACAAGCAGGCCATATTGATAACAGTCAACCGTTACGGTACGTACAAACGGTTTCACCAACGGTTTCTCACATCAGTTGCTTGCGTATCCGTACATGACACATCAGTTGTTGTGTGTGTTACAGCAGTTGTGGTAGTGCGGTACGTGTGTTCGTTGCATTAGGCAGCTGCATGAGGCTAAGTTCTACAAAAGACCGTGTTCCATCGTTTGCACATGTAGCATGATATACGATTGCGCAGGTGTTGGCAGAATACGCAATGCAACGAGTCTTTACTGAAACTCAGCGCATGCACACTCTGTGCGTACATGTTACACCTTTTTTGTGTTCGTTACACTAGGCGCGGTTTCACTTTAGGCCATCACTGGGGCTATCATGGACTCAATAACAGATCGCTAAAAGTGAAGCTACACAGAGTATATGCACTGTTTTGTCCCGCACTGCTCACTGGTGATTTCATACACCATGGTGGCACATTCGGGTCTGACCTGAAACACACCACTAGCAGTTCTGAACAGCAGCACGCTATCGGTTATGAACCGGACGCACAGGTATTTATGCGGATAATATATTTGCTCTTTGTATTGTAAGTTTGAGAGTGCATTGTGATAGAGCTAACATGCAATTATGCACCTATCTTGCATAGTTCACGCACTTGAACTGCTGTACGGCCATTACGACTGCATACTATGGTTGTGCCTAGTGTACTGTAGTCGAACAGGCAGGGCACACTGCTACTTTTGATACCTTGCCAACGCACACTCACACTTATGCGTATCATGCGTAATTGCGCACGTGCAATAGGATGAAGCTACTAATCACGCTGCTACTGCTACTGGCAGCAGTGCGAGTACTAAGCACACTGCTACTGCTGCAGCTACTGCTGCTGATGATAAGCGTTTAATTCGAGTAGGGTTTGTGTTACGCTACCTCTATACACACTCTGTTGGGCTGCTGGCTGAAGGCATCATTGCTAACTTACCACGCACAAGGTGAGTGCTCGAATACGTGCTGTGATTGTCACTACTGCCGCTAATCGTAGTACACTCTGAGCGCAGTTCGCCATAAGCTATTTGACGAGCGTTTGGCCTTGTGCTGCACTTTGGGCAGTGACCACTGTACTTCTTGGTACGCAAGTGTGCCATACGATTATGCGCACTGCAACATTCACGTACACGTCACACCATGCACAGCACACACTGACTGCTGTGCTGCTGCTGTAACTGCAACAGGTTTGACGTGCACGTGTTCAGCATAGCGTCCTGGAGCGAAGACCCCCTGTACATCCGGTTACGCGGTTCTGTTCCTTCACAGAACTTGCATGAACTGCCAGCCGATGATCTGTCTGCGGCAACTTCAATCATTAAAGCGCAACAGCTTGATGTTCTGATCTATCCTGAACTTGGGCTTGACCCTGTCAGTTACTGGTTGAGCTTTCAGAAACTGGCTCCGTCTCAGGTGAAGTTGTGTACACTGATCATTGTCATGCTGCGCTGATGTGATGAAGGGTGGTATTGCTGCAATGCACGCACTAGTGTACGCTGATGTTGTGCAGAGCACTACAGGCACTGCTGTCTCGTTTGTGACATCACATAACTCCTCTCAACACAACTCATCGCCCTACACTATGCATATGTTGTTGTGGTGCCCTACATCTTGTATATTAGGCAGTATGGTGGGGTCACCCAGATACAAGTGGTGTAGCTGCAGTAGACTGGTTTATATCATCACATAGTGCTGAACTGCCTGGGGCTGAGAAGCACTACAGTGAAAAGCTATACCGTATGAGGTGTGTATGCATGCATGCACATGCAATATATAGTATGATATACCAGTATCTCATAAGTGCGACTGTGCAACGACCACACATACGAGCTGTGCGCAACTTGTAGCGCGCTGAGCCGTATATACGTATATGTTGTTTGTGTGCGTGTGCCATGCGGTGCCTTAGTGCATGCACAAAGGAGCTCGATTGACACATACAGCCATGTGCGTAAGCAATGATTTTTGCTGATGATGAACTTACATACAAGCACTGTACGCGTGCGTATCTCTGTCAATTCTATTGTTACGTTACTACTGTTACAGGGGCTTAGGCGCCTACTTTACAAAACCGGGAACAATCACTGCCGAAGGAACTGATAGCAATAGCAGCAGTAGCAGCAGCAGTGTTGAAGCGTCCGCTATACGCGAGAACATGCGACAGCAGGTTTGTGAACTTCATGTACTTGCACTGTTTCTGCTGTTGAAGTTACTACACTGGCTTTCCTTGCTTTGTGTAATCATCTAGTACAGTAGTGGCAGCTTGTTACCCCGTCATGTTGGAACAGCGGGCACAGTTTGTGTTTGCTATTGATTGCTGCACCATTGCTGTTTGAACCTTAGTACTTGCAACAGGCAGCACGCTGACATTGCAGTCCGTATTTGCTGTTTAAGGATAATAACTGAGCTGTCACTGTTTCGTTTGTTCAACTCCTCACTTTGCTTACTAACAGTTACAGCTGCCGAAGACTTTTCACTTGTACCTAGTGCCACACAGCGTAGCTAAGTTCCACCCTGACTTTGATGCTGCACTTATGGACATACTTGCTAAGGTAATGCACAGTGTTGGATAGCTATATTAAAACCAGTATTATTTGAGAAGTGCTCCTGAATACATCTAGCTTTAGGAGTACATTTAACAATTACACTTGGAAATCTGGTCGATGGTTGTTATTCACGCTTGTGTGTGCAGCATACACGAACAGTCATACAGTCTATGTGAGCGATGCAAGCGATACCAATAACAGCAATACTGACTGTCTATGCCTGCTGCGCATTGCTGTCTTTCACGTATACAGGATCGGTTAGCGTACTTGCTGCTGCTGAATGACGGCGACAGATCTCTGTGGTTGAAGAATCAGAACAATAAAAATGCAGCTAATGGAAACAATTCTAAAGCTAAGAGAACACTTGTGACTCGCCTACAGCAGTCCGGTGATCACAAGACTGATAGTGACGTGCCTACTGATGATCACAGCTCACGTATGCTCTTCTACAAGGTACTATGGATTGCTGTTGTGTGTAGTGACCAGTCTAAAGCGTTGAAGTGCTGTTGTACTCTGCTTGCACTTTGCAAAGTATACAAGTTCCCATGTGCAACTTTACTGCGATTGTCACTAGCACTCAACTACTGCTGCTGCTGCTGTTGCCGCTATGAAGCGCTCAACAGTGCTCATGGGTGCATGATAGCGACTACAGATTACAGTGTTTCTTACAGTACGTGCATATTTAAACACACATGTGTGTGTTTGTTGTTTTGCCGTGTGCATATACAGGTTACAGGCGAGTCTGAAATGCTGCTGCTACTTCAAGCAGTTGATGTTGTGCTAGATGCGTTCCCAACTGGCAGTTACATCACAAGTCTGCAGGTATTGCACTGTACTGTAGTGCGCGCCATAACTGCAATACTATGATTAATCATGTCAGCACACAATTTCGTTGATCGTATACTAATCGATTGTGCTTTGTGCTATATGTAGTCTTCAACAAGTTCTGTAGTCTGCTTGTTGAAGCGGAGCGACACAGGTACTGAAATGCTTTTACATGTACACACACCACTACTACTGATATGTGCGTATATGTGCTTATGTACACTGCACTGCTTGCATGCATGCACAGGCACTGTCAGTAGGTACACCTATAGTAACACTGCCTGGCCCAACACTAGCTGGTAGGTTTACTCTAGCTATGTATGATAAACTAGACATTATGGACCTTGTTGCTACTACACAAAAGGTACTTATAGCTGATCAATACTACTACTGATAGTGACACATGTTGTTGTATAGTATCGTGGCTTTGTGTTTTTACAAGTGCTATCTATCGTTTATACTTCGTTTACATGCGCAACACCAAGAATAGTGATGGCAGTGAAGTGCTAGCTGTAATGCGACATACGCAATATCAGCAATGCACGTAAACATGTACTGTGCATGCCCGCAACTTTACTGAGTAGAGCTGCGTAAATAGCTCAACAAACGCACTGCTCAATGCTATTGCACACAACAGGAATATGTTAGCATGGCGCTGCACATGACACACAGTAGTGGAGCTCGCACAGCTATGCGCAGTCGTATACTAGCTGTCAACTACAGACTGTTCAAAGACACAGAAGCAATTGCTGAGTGGGAACGGTTCCTTCTCTTATCGGTTGCTGCAAGTTCAACTACTGACAGTAGCCGTAACAGCAGCAGCGGTAGCAGCAGCAGTAGTGGTGGTATTGTTAGTACTGGTATTCGTGGTAGTGCTGCTAGTACTCAGAGCGCTGCTGCTGTTGTGACACCCAGCGCTGCTGTAAGTGGTGCTGACGAAAGCAGTGTCGAGTGACAATTAGATAGTCATGTACAACTCACTGCACATTATTGCACTCTTGTAAGTAGTGGCTGTGGTCATCAGCCTTACAATCTCATAAATATATATAATTAGATATACACACAGCTTACACGTTATAATCGCATTTGAACGCTCACCAACGTTTGAGTTCGACACTCTAGTTGACAAAACTGGAAAACTGGACGTGATTAAGGAGCGTGTGGCACTTTGCAACAGCAACAGCAACGCAATCGAATAGCAATCAGCTTGTACTCAGTCATATACGTATGCTATTCAGGTGGCTTTGCATCGCTCACGTCACTGCTGCTGCTACTGCTGTTACTGCTGCTAGTACTACCACTCTCGGCCGTGCTGTTGCGTTCTGCTCGTATAGCAGGCGCAGCAGTAAGCGCTACCACTTGCACAGCATGCTGTGGCGTTTCGCTATTCGCCGTTACATTGACTGCAACTGCTTGTTCTGGCATCGGCTGCAGCACTTCAATAACAGGAACTGCACGCTGAATGGTCGATTGCGGTTGTTCTATCGGTCGTGTTCGCCCTATTCGTCCAAACTCTGTTAGAAACAAGCATAGTAGTATAATGCTTCTTGAGTGCGCTTGCATGAATCTATGCTTGGCAGTCACATGCTGCACCAGGCGATGATCACTTTAAAGATCTGCAGTAACGTTAAAGAGTACAGGAACTGTTGTACATATTTGAGTAGTTATAGCTCACAGGTGTCTATGCGCGCAACCACTGCAAGCCATGGATGCGTTTGACACACTCTCTACCATTGCACGCAATTTGCACTATTATGCTACCACTCACTGTATGTCAACCCAACACTACTGCACAGTGTAGTATTGAGATCTAACCTGTAAGAGGCCACAATTTAAGCCATACACGGCCTTTAAGCATAGCTTGCGGCACAGCACCATAGACACGAGAATCAGTGCTGTTACTACTGTTATCGCCTTCAAGCCACATGTGCCCCTCTGGCACTGTGTTGTCGATGAATTGCGGACACGCATTATAGATGGTGTACATCTTTTTAGCACAGAGCAATGAGTGACACAACTAACAAGAAGCCTTAAAGCTACCACTGCAGCAGTTTTAATGTCAGAACACTGCTTTCTCGTTCGCTTATGCGCATAGATGTGATCACTATTGCTTGGCGATGATGTCTGAGCTGTATATCGACGCTGATACGATCACACGTGATGTAATTTTGTATTGAGTTGTCATAGCATATTGTGTGAACAGTTTGTGTATTTACCTGTATACTGCATGTCATTCTCATACCATCTGACTGCTGGTATAGTAATAGTATCGCCTGCTAGCGCTCTAACACGTTTACATACACTGCCATTCGGATCTGCACAGACATATGAACAGAGCAAATTCAATCAGATGCTTGTCAAGATGAATACTAATAACGATTGAAGTCTTATGCGCTTGCTGTAGCAGCATTCACAGTCAGCCTACAAGTACATGCACATGCATGTTCAATTGACTTCTCAAGTTTAGCTGCTCGTATTGCAGACACTGGACGTGCATGCTGATATTAGCTCATGCGCTTGCACGTGTATTGGAAGATACAGGGACATGTATCAAACTGAATGATATATACATATATATATATAAACGTAATAAGAAATTGCGTCAAGCAGCATCAAGCACTGCTACCTGTAGGGGAGTGAGCAATGACAACATCGCCTTTCTGCAGAGTGCCCCACCGCGGTGTCATGCAGTCCAGCAGCACAACGTCTCCTGACTGGTTGATCGTTGGCAGCATCGATGGCCCTACACACTGTTGCATTGCAAGCATGTTATTAATCACAGATGTATAGAAAATGTGATGAGGTGTGAGCACAAATTGATGTTGGAAGATCATGCTTTGAGGCCAAGAAGCGTTTTTGAGCAAAGCGCTCATGCATCAGTCACTGCTGCACCTATCGCAACTGAAACAACCTGCTGTGAACAGTTACTGACTACAGCACACCTGAAACAAGGAAATCAATCATGTTTTCAAGAATTTCTGTAGCAAGAAAGCCGTGTAACGAGCTGGACGAGCACATCAGCACCCACCATGGACACCTGCCCTACGTACTCGTGTATGCAGTGCAGCACGCAGCCAAAGCGCACGATAGCTCCAAGGTACTGCCCCTGATCTGATCGAGCTGCTTCCCGCGTTGCGCTGGCAGCATGACGGGCAGCTCTCTGGAATATCGGTATCCAGCTGCTTGCACTCATGCTGCAAGCCTGGGGCAGAGTGGGTTGCAATGGGCACCAACGGTCAAATGGTGACACGCCATCTCTCTGTTCGCTGGATCGAGACAGCAACTGTTGATGCACATATAACAGCATCAACATTTTCAATTATATATATCTATACTTAGTAGCTTGCGCGAGCGTCAGACCTCTGAAACACATTATCGAACCTTGACAGAACTACCATGTCGACACAGCAGATCTGGGCGAACAGGCTCAGGAGAGAGTTAGATGGCCTTAGCAAGCACTGTGCAGACATTACTGATTCCACGGTGACCCTGCTTGATCATCAGATGGATGTACAGAACGGCCTGTGCAAGTCCTACTTTGCGCTGCACATTCCACTGCCAAATGCAGGCAGCGATGCAGCTGTGCAGTTCACTGTAGAGGTAGACTGTGACGTGAGGACAAGGTACATGCACATAGCTACTGGTGTGATCACAAAATCTTGTAGATATTGTTGTATACGCGCTGTGCTGCGATGTCAAGTTGTCAACTCATTAAGCGATCACTGATGTTAGCGTGCATACACGAGAGACCGCTGATATGTGTTCACATATTGATGTTTGCATTTTCAGGTACCCCTTTGATCCTTGCCGCATGCGCATTACCGAAGGCACACCATGTCTGCCACCATCTCTGGTCAGCAATAATATAGTGACACTGCCAGAAGCTGCCACTTGGACACCTAGCCACACTGTGATTGGCATGCTACAAGACCTTGTGAAGCATGTTGTAGCTGCTAACAGTGGCGGCAATACAACTGCTCCTACTGCTGCTGAACAGCAAGGACTGGTAGTTACTGTAAGTGCTTCTATACTTCCGCAGTGCCACATATTTGCTCGTGCACACTAGTGCTGTAGCTTCGACCATTCTGAATGTCTGACTATGCTCGTTATATGTTACCTTATGTCTTTTGTTGTCCTGTAACGCACTCAAAACAGACGCAGCTGTGTGAAACTGGCCAAACACTGCATGTTGATCAGATCAAAGGGACACTGTACCCCTGTAGACGCGCCGTTGCAGGAGGAGGCATGGCTAATCTGTAAGTTCATCTTTTTATCTTTCAGTTCCAGAAACTTCTTGCAAGATTTTGCAATCTCAAATCTGTAACCACGCAGTTCATGCTGTGTAATCTTCTTTCGAATAGGAAGCATTGCACTTATATATGAACCCTTTGCCAATTTCCAACATATGCTTTTGCTTGACATAGATTGACGCTGTTTTTGTACTATATGTGTCCGATTGTGCCAAATCGTTGCATCAATAACAGTTACTTGGCAGTAACGGACACTCAGCTGGTGGAGCTAGTAGCGCATGACACAGCCATTAACTATGTTGTAGTGAGGCAAGCTATGCCACTGTCAGTCATCTCTAAGCTACGCTTCAGGTGCATGCACACATATCCAATCTACATTATATGATACTGAGCACAGTGATGTTATTGCTACTGACACTGGGCGTCTGTCGCAGTCGTTGCTGTATCGTCATGCAGCGCAAGCTACAGTAGTACATTGCCACTGCAGATTGTTGCGAAGGCCGCACTGCTGCTCATTGATTGCGCCATATGCCATATTATCCGCAGTTTATACACATTGTATGCTACAGTATGCTTACACAGGCATGTCACTTGTTTTGCATTATACAAAACAGACGCGGGCACAGCGTTGTGATAGTACTAAAAAGCAGTGCTGCTGACACTACTCTTACTACTGCAAACACCAGCAATAGTAGTAGTAGTGAGCAAGCGCCAGCAGAGATTGAGTACTTGATGAACCAAGCATACCAGTGTGTACAGAGTATTACACAAGTACTGCAGCAGTTAGGCATACCTGGGCATCAAGTAAGTTCATGCACTTGAACAATGCTGTTAACAAATAAGAAGTATAATTATGCGCTCATAGATCATCACAGTGCGTAGCGGAGATCAGCTGTTCTGTCAATCCGTATATAGCATCTTGCTTTCTGACGGTTGTTATATGTGACAATTAGAATCAACAGCCTGCTTGTAAAGCATTCATTGTGCACATTATTAGTGTCTAGTCCTACACCTTGCTGCACGGCGTCAATGAACTGTGTTAATATCAATCTCTGTGTCTTCCTTTGTATGTGCAGACAAGCGCAGTAGCAGAGAGGCATGTAGACACTGCAAAGGCTGCACTTCAACAGCTTGAACTACTGCAGCGCGAACTGCGCATACATCCAACTGTTGAAGTTGTCCAGCAGATCATGGACCTGTACAGACAGGTAACTGTTGAAGTTTAACAAACTGACACTATCTTTTGAGTTGCTCGTATTGGTTTCGACTACGTGGCTGCATGTATGTATGTATGCAGTGGTGGTAGTATGCTCTATCGTATAGTACAAGTGGTTCTTGATGTTTGCTAACTGGCACTTACATAGAATAGCTGCTGTGGTTCAGCTTCAATAGTGCACTCACATGAGCGTCATCAGTAGTGAAATGTGCACTATTGTGCTGTGCAGAAAGCTGGCATGTGCTTCGTGCTTTGTTGTGTACACGACTGCAATGCTTCAAGGTGCACAATGACGTTGTTGCACATGGGTTTGTCCTTACATTATCATAGCACAATGTTGACGACTACACACGTATATAACAATCTATAGGCAGCAGAGCTGTTTGGTGCAGTAGATGATGACCGTGCAGCAGGAGTAGTGTCTAGTATGCATGCATTCTTACAGCAAGAGAGAGTCATTGCTATACTAGAAGGCAAAGATGTGCCTCCTGAGGTACGGAACATATAAACAATTACTTAGCATACTGTAAACACTCACATTCACACACTGCGACACTGCAATAGATTGCTCACACTGTAGATCATGCTATAGAGCATTGCGATTGTGTATGTGAATGCGAAATGCGTACAGCATGCAGCGCTATCACTAGTTAAGACTTTCACTTGCATTAAACTCAGAGTTTTCCTACATAGAGTTGCACAGTGCACCAGAATATATACACTGTCAGTACATATGGTGCAGCGTTGCTCGATAGCGCGAACTGTTGACTCAGCAACACATATGCTTGTACGCTTCTAACGTGTTACAGGAAGACGCAGCCAGTGACGACAGCACCACACAGCAGCAGCAGCATGCAGTGTTCACTGACACAGCTCCTACACAGAGTGACTCTCCTATCGCCAAACTGAAACAGAAAGTGCAAGTACATGAACTTGCGCCAAGCTCTGGCGTGACACCACCAAAACCTCAAGCAAGTGCAGTTGATCAAGTTCAACAAGATGAAGTTAAGGACCACGATGGGCCTTTTGACGTTGCACTTGATCTCAGCAACACTGAACTGAGCAGTATGAATACTGGTGACATTAGCAGTGACAGTGCTACAGCTGGTGCAGCTGCTGCTACTGGCGCTGGCACTAGTACTACTGATGATAATAGCACTACTGCTGATAGTAGTACAGTGGCAGCTACAGCAGTGGGTGACATTGATGCAGTTACTGAACAGACAAGCTCATTTACTATCGATGACGGTGCAGACGATGATAGCAATGATAGCAATGATGACAATGCAACCAACAACACAGATGCTGCAACTGCAGATGACACAACAGCTGCAGACAACAGTACTAGCAGCAGCAGTGATGCTAACACAGTACGCAGCACTGCAGCAGCTGACAACAGCGCTGACGCTATTGATGATGATACTGATTCACCAGATGCTTCTCCTGCTGCTGCAGCTGCTGCTGCTGATGCAACTACTGCTAGCCACAGTAGTGGTGCAGTTGGAAGTAAGGGTGATAGTAAGAAGACTAGCAGCAGTGGTTCTGGCAATAGCAGCAGTAGTGGTAGTAGTAGCAAGCAGAAGAAACCCTCACCAGAGAGACAGAAGTCACAGAGAGGGGGCAAACGAGGGGGTAAAGTGTAACTGTCATTTGTGCAACTGCCTGTGAAACGTCTCAACTGGTACAAACAAGCTCATGTGTGCAATTGCGTTTGAGCAACTGCACTGCACTATGCACACTGTATGAATTCACATTCACATAGCATTCGATGTAAAGCACTAGTCGTATAGGTCACTGTAGCGTGCAATCAGCAGCGATGTCAATACACGCACATTACACAGGGTACTGCAATACGCACAAACGAACCTTTGGTGTGCACACTTGCTGTTTTTGCCTTTGCTGATGTTTGAAGCACGGACAACCTCACATATAGCACAAACAGCGTCAAGTTCACACAGTTTTCGTGCAGCAATAGCTATCATACTGTCGTTTATGGAATTTTGTGCATGCAAACTCAAAGCACGTGCTCTGCACTAGATACACTGCTTGCAGCTGCTGCAACATAGTAAGGCCTATTTTAGTACAGCTCAATACTACCTACTACTGTCAGTGCTACACTCGTAGCACTGCATTACGACTACCAAGACGATTACTTGTGCTCACATTACTACTACTACTAGCACTACAGCAGTCTATTCCAGCTTCGATGTCAAGCGCAGTGTATGAATAGCGGCGTCTCATAGCAAGCTCACGCACATCACTACCGCTGTACTGTCGGCCCAGTTTTGCCAAGTTCAAGCTGGAATCTTTCATGTTATACTGTTGCTGAGAGCGTTGTGCTTGCAATCTCTTTCTGCTACCACTGCTACCACTGTTGTTATTGCTATTGATAGTACCGCTGTGATCTGTTTTACTCAGTGATTTTAGAGCTAGTCCTGCTACAAGAACGCTCCCTCCTACCACATGCCTCCCAGTAAACGGCTGTTGTGTATGTAGCACATGTACGGCAATGGGTACAACATCGCAAGCATTAAGCAGTTGAAGGCTGCTGTGTCGACACTGAAACGTAGGTTGCAGCAGCAGCACTACAGCGAACCACTGGCGTACATACACTTTGCGCTGCACAATAACTGCAGTATGATAGACAACTGTACACGCGCCAGCGCACCCATATGAGTTGACAAAAGTAAGATGATACTATGCTTTTACCTTAGGAAAGAACACAAAGCTGAGTGCCATAGTGAGCGCCTTGCGTGTAGTAGTAGTGATAGCACTAGTCAGGGCTCCAAAGCCCTTCGTGATGGCAGTCACACATGTAACGCCAAGATAGCCAGTAACTGAAAACAGCATAACTAGCCATAAGCTGCTCCGCCCCTCACCGGCTATGAATACTAGCCCCTATTGCATCAATTGCATCAAAGTCACGATCAAAAGATTGAAATTGAAGGCAATAGCAACACTTAGTTGCAATTGACTGTTGTGTGCAGCTGTATCATGGCTTATATGGCGTTGTACTGCGTACATGGCGTCGCAGTGCTGTTGCAGAGTGACATTGAGTTGGTAGTATTGACTAGAACACACACTGACAACGCAGCTGCTTGATCAAGCGCACTGTGTAACACCTGCAATATAAGCTCAGCGAAATGTATAGTTACCTTGGCAAGCTCTCCAGTGTACAGATTAACAGCAGTCATGATAGCTACTGCGCCCATGTATGAGTACAGCACTAGCTCATCGTGTGTACTGTCATAGCGCGTCAGCACAGCTTCCTGTTGCAGTAGCACCAGTGAACGTGACAGTAAAACGCGTTTCGATGCTCTTATGATCAGCAAATCATCAATTATAAGACTTTGACAATTACTGGTGGTATTACTGCTGATAACTGTGGTAGCAACAGCATCTGCACCAAGGCGCCAATGCAAGCATACGCTGTACGCTACGCTGCACAAGTGCACGTTGTATTAGCATTGCTTGTCATAGCAGACGTACACAACATCTACAATACACTACATAGCAAAACCACTCACAGAATCAAAATGCACAGCAGCAGTAGTGTCTCTCTCTTACCTGTAAGTTAGTGATAGCAGCATCTATACAGAGTGCTATACTGATGAGTGACACGCCCCTCATGTCAAATGAGCTTGCAGTGTGCACATCTGCATGCATGAATACAACTAGTCCTACCACTATCATTGCTACTACTATGTAATCACGCCCAGTGTAACGCCTCCCCTGCAGTGCGTGCATGCATGTAAATGCGTTGACATTATTGCACACGTTAGCAAGTGTACATAGTGATTGTGTTTGCAATGTAATAGGCATTGACGTTGCAGTATGTGTGCGACATAGATAACACGAGCACTGAAGCAAATCACATTGCTTTGTGTGAATACTCTAATAAGAATCATTCTCGGCAAAACATAGTCTTCATGACTGCATTGCCAGTACAACACTGACAAGATACTGCAAGTAACTGTTCAAAATTTTACCTGAAATAGTGCACCAAACAGCATAGTAGGCACCATTCTACTGCTCTTGAACAGCATTTTAGCTGGGTAGTCCAAGTACCTCATGCTAGCATTTGTCAGTGCTTGCATTGCAGCTTGCAGCAGCGCCAGTGCTACATAATACCTGATGCAGTAAGACAAAATGCAACGATTTGGTCAGATTTTGGCTATATAGTAGTGCCTGCAAAGTACGCTAATTAAACTTGAGCAAAAGCGTGAACGGCTTTAATGATCTACGTTAGTAGTGCCTGCAAACAACAACCGGCTACACTCATGAGCCCATGCAGTTTGAAAATCATAACGCAGTGCAGTGAACGATGATGTGCATGTTGAAAGAAAATCCCTGCACAGTAAGCAAACTATGCTCTAAAAAAAGCAATACATAGTGCATGCATACCTCTTTGGCACAACTCGTTTGCTGCGTCCAGTAACAGCCCACTGCACTGTAGCAAGCACTACATAGCCTCCCAATTGCAGTAGTGTCAAAAACACTGCCCCTTCACGTTTGAACACTCCCATTACTAGCGCTTCTTGTAGATAGCCATATAGTATCAAGAACAGAAAGAGAAAGGCTGCGCAGAAGATAAACTGTGCTCGCTTTGACCTGCACCGATGCAGAAAGCGGACAGAACAGGCGTCAGAGCTCTAGCGTACTGAATGAATGTGATATGGACTATATAAACAACGCACTATGCTCCACATAAAAAAATGGGAGGTATTTATGTTTGTTCGCAAATGAAGTCAGCAATTCATGTGGTTACAGAACAAAGATGTTGCACTCAATGAGTTGCAAGAGCAGTGCACATACCAGCGTGCGATGTCGACGCCTAGCACTACAAAGGCCGTTGGCGCAGCTGGCTTTGAGCTGTCTGCAGACACCGTGCCAAACGGTGCCACAGCTGCTGCTGCTGTTGCTGCTGCTGCACTATTCTGCCGCCTGTGCGCCTTGGGGGGAGCATTACGCTGCGCAAGAAGAGCAAAGCATGATGATCAGCTGGCAATCTCAGCTCTATTGCAATAATTCACAGCGGCGAAGGCAGCTATCTGCGTACTGTTCGTTCATTGTGCGATTGCATCAACACGAATACAAGCAAGGGTTAGTTACCAGCAGTGTTTCTGTGTACGAATGCTCTGCGCTCGTGCGGAGTGGGGGTTGTCTTCGATCGTATATCAGCTCTGTGGCACCACCATGGCTGCCAAGGGGTGGCATTAAGCCCAGGTAAGAACGCGCAGCCCAGAACTGAGCAAACGAGCTGTTAACAGCTCATGGTTGCTCGCTCTCTTGCAGCGCTGTACTTCCTGCTGTCAACAGTAGAACAGCAGAGAGCAAGCCTGCCTCAGACACTGTATATCGCACGCGAACGCGAATTCAGTATTGCAGCGAGAAGTGCTTGTACTTGAATATTTCAACCGTTGAAAAACAGCAGTACTCGTAGCATCAGCAGTAGCAGCAGCAGTGACGTAGCAGCAGCGGTAGTGGCAGCAGCAGCAGTGATGATAGCAGCAGCGGTAGTGGCAGTAATATCGAGTGCAGAGCTGAATACTGCAGCAACAGACAGAATGTCACATCACGGTGTTGTGTATCCGATATGTACACCAGCAGTAGCAGATGCCGCTGTTGCTCTCCTGCGCGGTGCAACATCACGCGTGTACATACAATGGTAGTGTATACAGTGTATACAGCATCTAAGCAGAGCCAAACTCTTTCATCCAGTCATCATACTTCTGCAGGTCGCCCTTGCCTACACTCTTAGACACTTTCTTTAGTGCTAGCAAAAAGTCCTGTTCATATGAGCATATGCAGTGATAGTGGTAGCAGCATACATGTCCATCTGTATATGTACTCGAATAGGCCGGTACGTTGAAGGTACTGACCTAGTATCAACACTCATGTATGTCACACTACGAAAGAAGCACAACTAGTAGCAAACAAACTCTGTCACGACGCGATGTGTGCGTCTCTACATAACTAGCTAAGTGTACAGTAACTGCTCAATGAGCACGCATACTGCAGCACGCTATACAGCAGTACAACATGCCAATAGTGTATAAGAAACAGGCACTTCTTACTTCATGTGTGACAGCAGTGGCGAGCTGGTCTCTCATGTTGATCATGTGCTTCTGTATGTCAGCACCACTAAGCCCTTCCTTGCGAGCAGCCTCCATGACACGCCTCACACCCATCATTGCAGCGTCTCTGCAGACGTTTGCAATGTCTGCACCGCTGTAGCCTGCTGTCATTGTGGCCAGTTCGTCAATGTTCAGGTCCTCACCAACTTCAATGTCCTGCAGTTTGTGTTGCAACAGCATCACAGTAGTATCTGCTTTGAGCGTGTGCTTGTACCGCAGTTCGCACACTGCACACACGTTTGTCATGCCAATGCATGCGTAAGTACACAACCACTACAGTGAACAGTAGGGTCTCAACATACATCTGTCTAGTTGTAAGCGCGACAGTGTCCAGTAAAAACAACACACAACTTCTTATACAGTGAGTCAACGCTCTGTCGCCACTTGCGCAGAGCACACATGCTTGTCTCTGTATATACTGCATGATACATCTGGAGTCAATAGTCGTATATCAAATTGAAGCAGTACAGCACATACCCCTAGATTGATCCTAAAGAGCTCTTTGCGGCCAACTTCAGTAGGCAGTGGTATGTAGACACGCTTCTCTAACCGTCGTCGCAGTGCTTCATCGAGATCCCAGGGAGTGTTAGTAGCTGCTAGAACAATGACTGTTTTGGTGACTGGTGGCGTAGGCGGGTCACCTTCGGCCTGTTGTAACGGTCGTAACGGTGGTGTGATGGATTGCACTGTCAGTAGTAACAGCATTGAGATGACCACAACACTGGTTACGGGCACTGCACTGTATACAA
>AXNI01019293.1:0-17736 GCA_000498555.1 Heterococcus sp. DN1 | reverse complement strand
GCTTCGCAGCATCGTTGTGCTGCGTTGTTCTACTGTATTGTATGTGTAGTTATGCTTTAGTGCTACTGATCAGCATGATATCCTACAGTTATTTCTTGATCCTTTTGCAGTTGAGTGATAGCAACCGCTGTGTGCGGTACAATCAGCAGCTGACAATTGTTCATGTACTGTGTGCTGTGCTGCATTCTTATGGACACTGGTGACACACAACAACACAACAATAGTTCAATCTAGGCTTAGCACAGCAGGAGCTACGCCAATGGGACGATGCTATAGGCCTGTACACAGCTATACTACAGCAGGATGAACGAGATTTAGCAACTAGCAACAAACGGTGAGAGCCTGAACAGTATTCGCATGTATAAACAGTAGTAGTGCTCACGAACAGGTAGATCGGCAGTACACGGTGTCATATCTGCG
The DNA here is from genome assembly GCA_000498555.1 of Heterococcus sp. DN1. Classification (NCBI taxonomy): domain Eukaryota; class Xanthophyceae; order Tribonematales; family Heteropediaceae; genus Heterococcus; species Heterococcus sp. DN1. The sequence goes on along the minus strand of AXNI01019293.1, from coordinate 17,316 downwards.
TACAAGTTTTGTTCTACTGTCTGCGTTGTGCATCGTATATACATGCGTCAGCAATGTCACTGCACACTGAGCGTTACATATTCTGCACAATCAGTACCAATGATTTATCTAACAGTACCTGCACTAATATACACAACACACACACACACTGCCTTCTGAGTGTCCGCAGACGTGCACAAGCAAGCTCACCACAAGAGCAGATGCTGCTTGAAGTAGCGACGCGCCGCTGTGATCTTATAAGTTTAAGTTCAAGTTCAAGTAGTTACAATTTGAATGGCGCGTCAATTTCTTCAACTACAACTGCAGCCACTACTTCAATTGAGTGTTGGCACTCAGCAGCTGTCCGTTGGCCACAAGCAGCGCATGTGCGGAACGAGCTGGGGAACGCTCTTCTGCGTGTAGGAAGAATGGAGGATGCTATGAACGCTTATGAGGGGGCACGCTCTCGGTGAGTACTGTTTTGTTTATATAATCGCTTGCTTCACTCTTCCTAACTGTGCTCTTTATAGCGTTGTGCACTGTGTACTCGCTGCAAAGCAGTTGCGTTCTTGCATTGGAATATGTAGAGTTATTGACGCACTGTGTATCAGCTGTAGCTCAAGCTGTGTAAGCACTCTTTGAAAGCGGTGGTTCGAACTGCTGATCGACTGCTATCACTCATCTAGCTGTCATTCGTGTAACGCTTGCTTGTGTAACTGCTGTTGCTGTTTGCTGCAGTGGCATGGCGCTGGCAGCACTGAACACAGCTGCAGTGCTAGAGCTTGAAGGCCGTGCAGTAGAGAGCGAACAGCGCTATATACAAGTACTAGATGCTATCAAAGCTGAGGTGACCTATCATCAGAGCATATGTTTACACTTATAACGTTGTTACATACATTTCGCGGTGCTAACTGTGAGCAGTGATCTGAGCGTAGACATGTGGTTGCAGCGTGTTGCTGATGTCTGTAACGAGCCACAGTTGTTCAGAGCAATAGGTTGTGTAAAAGTTCAACGTATTCGTTGTGCACATCAGCACAGTCGCGCATCAGTTCTGGAACATGGCAAGTATATGCACAGTGTACAGTATGCACAGTGCTGGGCATACTACTGCGCATGTGTCTAATGTGTACAACTATCTTTTACACGATTGAAACAGGGTTTGCCCAATAGGCATATACGCATCAAGCTGGCGACAGTGATGGCACGAGCAATGCCAGCTACAGCAGCAGAACTGACGGCAGCACGCACCAAAGTAGAACAGCGGTTAGACAGTCTTATTGACAGTACCTGGGACCAACAAGCAGGTCACATTGATAACAGTCAACCGTTAAGGTAAGTACAAACACTTTTCACCAACGGTTTTAAACAGCTACTTTGAACTCTTGCGTGCATTTACTGCATTAGGCTGTTGCAAGTGGCGTCCCAAGTACATTTATGGCTGTGCTGTATCAAGTTCAGACTTTCAATCTTGAGAAATCTGCAACAAATGCCAATCAACAGTAGGCAATTTCACATCCATAACAACATCTGGTATCACAAGTTATCACTGAGACTCAGCGCATGCACACTTTGCTTGTGAACTTTACACTCTGCGTCCGTTACGTCCGTTACACTAGGCACGGTTTTACATTAGGCCATCACTGGGGCTATCACGGACTCAATAACAGATCACTAAAAGTGAAACTACACAGAGTATATGCACTGTTTTGTCCAGCACTGCTTACTGGTGACTTCATACACCATGGCGGGACACTCGGGTCTGACCCGCAACACACCACTATCAGTTCTGAACCGCAGCACGCTATCGGTTATGAATCGAACGCACAGGTAATCATGCCGCTGATACGTCTGCTTTTGCTCATGCTGTAAATTTGAGCATGTTTGGTGGAGATAACATGCAATTATGCACCTATAGTTGTGCATACTTCAATGCAACGCGTCGGCAGTGTTTACTGCTACAGTTAACCCCTTACTGATGCACAGTTTCTATGTATCATGCGCAATTGTGTTTGTGCTACAGGATGAAGCTATTGATCACACGACCGCTGGCAATGGCAGCAGTGACAATACTAAGCACACTGCTGCTGCTGCTGGCGATGCTAAGCATTTGGTTCGAGTAGGGTTTGTGTCACGCTACTTCTACACACACTCTGTTGGCCTGCTAGCTGAGGGCATCATTGCTAACGTACCACGCACACGGTGAGTAGTCACATGTCTTAACTGTGAACTGTCATTACTATTGACAAGTGCATTGTGTTGCTAGCTGTTAGCAAGTTGCTGGCAATCGGCCTCTCGCTACACTTCATGCAGTGTGATACCAGTTTATGCTATGGCGCCGTGTGTAGCTGTGCTAGTGTTACACAGCCGCCACATGTAGCTTAAACGCTCCTCCACAATCGTTCAAACTGCACAGCTGTAGTACGAACACTTTACACCGTGCTGGTGTGCTGAATGTGTACTACTGTGCTACTGCTTTGACTGCAACAGGTTTGACGTGCACGTGTTCAGCATAGCGTCCTGGAGCGAAGACCCCCTGTATATCCGGGTACGCGGTTCTGTTCCTTCACAGAACTTGCATGAACTGCCAGCAGATGATTTGTCTGCAGCAACTTCACACATAAAAGCGCAACATCTTGATGTTCTGATCTATCCTGAACTTGGGCTTGACCCTGTCAGTTACTGGTTGAGCTTTCAGAAACTGGCTCCGTCTCAGGTGAACTTCGCTGCACTGAGCTTGTTGTTGTACCGTTAATAAGCATGACGTGCATGCTATGAGGTAGCTTATGTCATGCTGCGCTGATGTGATGAAGGGTAGTATTGCTGCAATGCACGCACTAGTGTACGCTGATGTTGTGCAGAGCACTACAGGCACTGCTGTCTCGTTTGTGACATCACATAACTCCTCTCAACACAACTCATCGCCCTACACTATGCATATGTTGTTGTGGTGCCCTACATCTTGTATATTAGGCAGTATGGTGGGGTCACCCAGATACAAGTGGCGTAGCTGCAGTAGATTGGTTCATATCATCACATAGTGCTGAACTGCCTGGAGCTGAGAAGCACTACAGTGAAAAGCTATACCGCATGAGGTACGTATGTATGCATGTACACACACTGCACATGTTCTACATATACTGCATTAGAATCTTACCACATGTTGGACAAGCCTCGAATCGTGGGACATGCAACTTGTTGTTTGCGCCATGCGTTGCTTCAGTGCAGGCACAAGTAGCTCGATTGACGCATACAGTCATGTGCGTAAGCAATGGCTTTTGCTACTAATGTGCTCGCATACAAGCACTGCACACATGTATTCATGTATGTTACAATTACCATTAATGCTACTGTTGCAGGGGTCTAGGCGCCTACTTTACAAAGCCGGGAACAGTCACTGCCGCAGGAACCGATAGCAACAGCAGCAGTAGCGTTGAAGCGTCCGCAATACGTGAAAACATGCGACAGCAGGTTTGTGAACTGCATGTGCTTGCACTTTTCATGCTATTGAAGTGACTACACTAGCTTTACTCTGCTTTGTGATGCCACCAGCCTCAATATTTTGTAGCATGATACTGCAGTAGAAGCTTATCACTTAGCTTGTCAATTTTCATCAAGTCATGCTGGGACAGCGGGCACAGTTCATATTTGCTATCTGCATGCAAGCATAATAGTAACAGAGTGTACACTGCTGCTCTCCGCCATCTACTGACGACTGATTCTTTCACATCTCTGAACACTTTCACACTGACGAAGAAACAGTTACAGCTGCCGAAGACGTTTCACTTGTATCTGGTACCTCATAGGGTAGCTAAGTTTCATCCTGACTTTGACGCTGCTCTTATGGACATACTTGCTAAGGTACACACAGCATTGATTGTACAGTACAAACAGAGCTATATGCTTGTGAGGGTGCAACATGCACACATCACAGCCTGACAGCCTGCGCTCGTGTGTGTAGCTTGTACAAAGAGTGACATAGTCCGTGTGTCGATGCAAAGCTGCTTACTTGGCCCACAGCATGCACCGTTTGTGCTACAGCACATATAGAACAACACCTACAACAGCGATACTGACTGTCTGTGCCTGTGTATTACTCTATCTCTCACTTATACAGGATCGGCTAGCGTACTTGCTGCTGCTCAACGATGGCGACAGATCTCTGTGGCTGAAGAATCAGAACAATAATAATGCTTCTAAAGGAAACAATTCTGAAGCAAAAAGAACACTTGTGACTCGCCTACAGCTGTCCGGTGATCACAAGACTGATAACGATGTACCTACTGATGACTACAGCTCACGCATGCTCTTCTACAAGGTACTACTTCATATATATCAGTATGGGTTGCAGTGTGTGTAGTGAATACGCTACAGTGTGTGTGTGTGACGTCAACTACTACTGCAATGTTTACTCGCACTAGCACTACTGCTACTGTTGCTGTTGGCGCTGTAGCAACGCTCACCAGTGCTTATGGGTGCATTGTAGCGACTATCGTTTACAGTGTTTCTTACAATACTTTGACATTTACGTACATATGTGTGTTTGCTGTTTGTGCTGGGTACGTGCACAGGTTACTGGCGAATCTGAGATGCTGCTGCTACTTCAAGCAGTTGATGTTGTACTGGATGCGTTTCCAACAGGCAGTTACATCACTAGTTTGCAGGTATTGTACTGTACTGCACTATCTTTACTGCAATACTGCGAATGTTTCTCAGTGCACAAGTTGAGACTCAACAGCACGTGCGCCACTTGTATGTTGCAGTGAACTGTACTGATTAGTGCTTCTGCACTGCCAAGACTCTAGGAGTAGATTGGGCATGCAACAGCACGTGCATTGCTTGTCAGCACACAATTTCGTTGATCGCATATTTTTAGGAGCAACAGAAGACAGAGATTGTGGCACCATCAATATTGAAAAAGCCTTATAATCGATTGCGCTTTGTGCTCTATGTGGTCTCTAACAAGTTTTGTAACCTGTTAGTTGGAGCGGAGCGACACAGCTACTGAAATGCTTGTACATGTACATACACTGCTACTGATATGTGCGTATATGTGCTCATGCAACTGCACTGCTTGCATGCATGAACAGGCACTGTCAGTAGGTACTCCTATAGTGACACTGCCTGGTCCAACAATAGCTGGTAGGTTTACTCTAGCTATGTATGATAAACTAGGCATTATGGACCTTGTGGCTACTACACAAAAGGTACTTATAGCTGATCAATACTACTACTGATAGTGACACATGTTGTTGTATAGTATCGTGGCTTTGTGTTTTTACAAGTGCTATCTATCGTTTATACTTCGTTTACATGCGCAACACCAAGAATAGTGATTGCTGTGAAGTGCTCGCTGTAGTGCGACATGTAACTTGAACAATGCAGTTGAACATGTACTGTGTATGTCTACATTGTACACATTTGTGATAGAGCTGCGTGACTAGCTCACACAAGTGACTGCGCAATGCTATTGCACATAACAGGAATACGTAAGCATGGCGCTGCACATGACACACAGTACTGGAGCTCGCACAGCTGTGCGCAGCCGTATACTAGCTGTTAACTACAGACTGTTCAAAGACACAGAAGCAATTGCTGAGTGGGAACGGTTCCTGCTCTTATCGGTTGCTGCAAGTTCAACTACTAGCAGTAGCAGTAACAGCAACAACAGCAGCGATAGTGACAGCAGCAGTCGTAATAGCAGCAGTAGCAGTCACAACGGTAGTACTGTTAGCGATAGTGGTACTGCTAGTCGTCAAAGCGCTGCTGCTGTAGTGACACCCAGCGCTGCTGTAAGCGGCGCAGACGAAAGCAGTGTAGATTGACAGTTTAGTAGTTGTGTATACACTCACTGCACATTATTGCAGACTTGTAAGTAGTGGTGGTGGTCATCAGCCTTGCAATCTCACACTTGAAGTATATATCTTTTAGACATACACACAGCTTGCGCCACCAAGTGATCACTGTTTGATCGCATTTGAACCCTCGCCAACGTTTGAATTCGACACTGCATGAATGCAAAGTTGGCAAAACTGGTTGCGATCGAGGCGTGTGTGTGGTACTTTGCAACAGCAACAACACATAACAAACCAAATGGAACAGAACTGGACGTTACTCAGTCATGTACATATGCTATTCAGGTGGCTTTGCATTGCTCACGCTGGTACTGCTACTACTGCTTTTACTGCTACTAGTACCATTCTCGGCCGTGCTGTTACGTTCTGCTCTTACAGCAGACGCAACAGTAGGCGCTATCACTTGAACAGTAACCGCTTCATGCTGTGGCGTTTCGCTATTCGACGTTACATTAACTGTCACTGCCTGTTCTTGCATCGGCTGCAGCACTTCAATAACAGGAACCGCACGCTGAATGGTCGATTGCGATTGTTCTATTGGTCGAGTGCGTCCTATTCGTCCGAACTCTGTTGAAAACATGCACAGCAGCATAGTTTTCATGAGTACGCTTGCATGGAGTTGAGCTTTTGGCAGTCATATGCTGTGATCAATTTCAAGGTTTGTAGCAGCGCCAAACAGTACAGTAACTGTTGTTGACACTTTGGCGGCAACTGCAGCTTAGAGATATCTGTACGCGCAAGTGATCACTCAACTACGCAAAATTGACACAATTTATTCTGTAAACAAGGTAATGACTTATATCATATATTTTTTATATACTGCTAGCTATATGCCTATCAGTCTATTCAGCACTACTGTACAGTGTAGTATAGACTCACCTGTAAGAGGCCACAGTTTGAGCCATACACGGCCTTTAAGCATAGCTTGCGGTACAGCACCGTAGACACGTGAGTCAGTGCTGTTGCTACTGTTATCGCCTTCAAGCCACATGTGCCCCTCTGGCACTGTATTGTCGATGAATTGTAGACACGCAATAGAGATGGTGTACATCTTTTTAGCACACAGCAATAAGTGACACAACGCCAGTATCGTTAGCACCACTGCAGCAATTGTAGTGTCACAGCACTGCTTTCTCATTCACTTATGCGCATAGATTTGATCACTATTGCTTGGCGATGGTGCCTGAGCTATTATCAATGCTGATACAATTACACGTGATGTACTTTTGTATTGAGTTGTCATAGCATGCTGTGTAAACAGTTTGTGTCTATCTACCTGTATACTGCATGTCATTTTCGTACCATCTGACTGCTGGTATAGTGATAGTATCGCCTGCTAACGCTCTCACACGTTTGCATATACTGCCATTCGGATCTGCACAGATATTTGAACAGAGAAAATTCAAATAGATGTTTGTCAACATAATTTCTCGTGCGCTGACTGAGCTCTGACACGATTGCTGTAGCAATTACTGTAAGACTATATGCTGATACATGTTTAGCTATTGTAGCAACTCAAGCTTGTCACACATCAAACAATGAACACGCATGCTGACTTTCGCTCATGCGTTTTGCACGTACGAAGAACGAGACGTGTATACCACTTGAGACGTGCATGACAAGGCAGTGAAATCGCTGCTGCCAGCATACGCGACTCTTACCTGTCGGGGAGTGAGCAATGACTACATCGCCTTTCTGCAGAGTGCCCCACCGTGGCGTCATGCAGTCCAGCAGCACTACATCCCCTGACTGGTTGATCGTTGGCAGCATCGATGGACCTACACACTGTTGTATTGCAAGCATGTTGTTCAGTAGAAAGTCCGTGTGTGAAAAATGTGATGGGAGCATAAGTGTAACGTTTGAAGATTATGCTTTAAATCCACGAGTCGCAATGGAGCACAGCGCTTACACGTCAATCTCTGCAGCACTTATCGCAGCTGAATCGATCTGCTGTGAACAGTTGCGACTGCAGCACTGTAAAATCAATCATGTTTCCAAAATGTCCTGTAGTAAGAAATCTGCGCAACACGCTGCGAGAGCTGGTCAGCACTCTCACCATGGACACCTGCCCCACGTACTCATGTATGCAGTGCAGCACGCAGCCAAAGCGCACGATAGCTCCAAGGTACTGTCCCTGATCTGATCGAGCTGCTTCCCGCGTCGAACTGGCAGCTTGGCGTGCAGCTCTTTGAAATATTGGTATCCAGCTGCTTGCACTCATGCTGCAAGCCTAGTGAAGATGGTTCAGCATGGCGCCAACGGTCAAACGGTGACATACCACTTCTTGTTGGTGCCTTGCTTAAATTTGAGACAAGCTGCTCACAGCACCTTTTGATGCGTATATAACAAGCATCAACATTTCCAAAAGGGTCTATACTTAGTAGCTTGCGCGAGCGCCAGACCTCTGAAACACATTTCTCGAACCTTGACAGAACTACCATGTCGACACAGCAGATTTGGGCGAACAGGCTGCGAAGAGAGCTAGATGGCCTTAACAAGCATTGTGCAGACATTACTGATGCTACGGTGACCCTGCTTGATCATCAGATGGATGTACAGAACGGCCTGTGCAAGTCCTACTTTGCGCTGCACATTCCACTACCAAATGCAGGCAGCGATGCAGCTGTGCAGTTCACTGTAGAAGTTGACTGTGACGTGAGAACAAGGTACCTGCACATAGCTACTGGTGTGATCACTAAATTATGTATATACTGTTGTGTACGCGCTGTGCTGCGATGTCAAGTAGTCAACTCGTTAAGCGATCACTGATGTTAGCGTGCATGCACGAGAGACCGCTGACACGTTTTCATATATTGATGTTTGCATGTTCAGGTACCCATTTGATCCTTGCCGCATGCGCATTACTGAAGGCACACCATGCCTGCCGCCATCTCTGGTCAGCAATAACATTGTGACTCTGCCAGAAGCTGCTACTTGGACACCTAGCCACACTGTGATTGGCATGCTGCAAGACCTTGTGAAGCATGTCATTGCTGCTAACAGTGGCGGTAATACAGCTGCTCCTAGTGCTGCTGAACAGCAAGTTCTGGTAGTCACTGTAAGTGCTTCAGTGTGTGCAACTGCAATCTTGCATGTGCATTGCCGATAATACATGCTATTTGCCATCTGCACTGAACGCTGTATCAGTTAGCACTTCCGCAGTGCCACATATTTGCTCGTGACACACATTAGTGCTGTAGCTCGACCATTCTAACTGTCTGACTATGCTCGTCATATATTACCTTATGTCTTTTGTTGTCCTGTAACATCAATGTGCACTCAAACCAGACGCAGCTGTGCGAAACAGGCCAGACACTGCATGTTGATCAGATCAAAGGGACACTGTACCCCTGCAGACGCGCCGTTGCCGGAGGAGGCATGGCTAATCTGTAAGTTCGGTTACTTGAACTTTCAGTGCCAGCAATTGCTACAATCTCAAATTTTGTAACCACGTAGTTCATGCTGTGTAATCTTCTTTCGAATAGGACAGCATTGCAGTTATATATGAACCCTTTGCCAATTTCCAATATGTGCTTCTGCTCGACGTAGGCTGACGCTGTCCTTTATTGTATGTGCTCAACTTTGCGAAATCGTTGCATCAATAACAGTTACTTGGCAGTAACGGACACTCAGCTGGTGGAGCTAGTAGCGCACGACACAGCCATCAACTATGTTGTAGTGAGGCAAGCCATGCCACTGTCAGTCATCTCTAAGCTACGCTTCAGGTGCATGCACATGTCCAGTCTACATTATATGATACTACACACAGTTGCAGTGTTGTGTACTTAGCAAAAGTGATGTTATTGCTACTGACACTGGGCGTCTGTCGCAGTCGTTGCTGTATCGTCATGCAGCGCAAGCTACAGTAGTACATTGCCACTGCAGATTGTTGCGAAGGCTGCACTGCTGCTCATTAAGGGCCCTATATGCTATGCTATTGGCAGTGTGTGCACATTGTATGCTACAGTATGCTTACACAGGCATGTCACTTGTTTATACAAAGCAGACGCGGGCACAGTGTAGTGATAGTACTGAAAAGCAGTGCTGCTGACAATACTGTTACTACCACCAACAACAATAGCAGTAGTAGTGAGCAACCGCCAGCAGAGATTGAGTACTTGATGAACCAAGCTTACCAGTGTGTACAGAGTATTACACAAGTGCTACAGCAGTTAGGCATACCTGGTCACCAAGTAAGTTCATGCACTTGAACAATGCTGTTAACAAATAAGAAGTACTAATTATGCGCTCATAGAACATCACAGTGCGTAGCGGAGATCAGCTGGTCTGGCAATCCGTATATAGCATCTTGCTTCCTAACGGTTGTTATATGCGACAATCAGAATTAAGAGCTTGCTTGCTGCGCACTGTGCACATCATCAGTGCTAAGTCTTACAGCTTGCTGTACGGCAATACTGAACTGTGTTGTAATCAATTTTACTGCATGTTTCTTTGTATGTACAGACAAGTGCAGTAGCAGAGAGGCATGTAGACACTGCAAAGGCTGCACTTCAACAACTTGAACTACTGCAGCGCGAACTGCGCATACATCCAACTGTTGAAGTTGTGCAACAGATCATGGACCTGTACAGACAGGTACTTATTGAAGTTTAGCAAATTGACACCTCTGCAAATCAGCTTTAGCGTTTGACTTACAGTTTGCAGTCACGGCTGTCATGCAGTGGTGACAGTATGCTTTGTGGTACTGTACACAAGGCTGGCATGTGCTTGTTGTGCACGGTACACAACTGCCATGCTTTGAGATGCAATGACATTGTTGCACCTGTGCTTATCCTCACATCAGCACTGTCCAACTCTACCCTGCACTGTACTATATACTGTACAATGATGCTGTTATGAACTACACTATATAACTATCTATAGGCAGCAGAGCTGTTTGGTGCAGTTGATGATGACCGTGCAGCTGGAGTAGTGTCTAGTATGCATGCATTCTTACAGCAAGAGAGAGTGACTGCTATACTAGAAGGCAAAACTGTGCCCCCTGAGGTAGGGAACATATAACAAATTACTATACTGTGATAGCATGTGTCTGCACACTGCAACATATGCACTGTGACGCTGCCATAGTTTGTTCACAGAATACAGTATACTATAGAGAGATGCGCTTGCGTATAGTGTGTACAGCATGCTTATAGATGTCTGCATAGAGTTGCACTGTGCACCATAACACATGCGTTCTGTTGCAACGAACAACCACACACACAGTCTACCTATCGAAGCACTGCACTTTAGCGCGTAGCATTGACTCGTACGCGCATCTATTGGTATGATTCATACGTGTTACAGGAAGACGCCGCTAGTGACGACAGCACTACACAGCAGCAGCACGCAGTGTTCACTGACACAGCTCCTACACAGAGTGACTCTCCTATTGCCAAACTGAAACACAAAGTGCAAGTACATGAACTTGCACCAAGCTCTGGCGTGTCGCCACCCAAACCTCAAGCAACTGCAGTGGAGCAAGTTCAACAGGAGGAACTTAAGGATCACGATGGGCCTTTTGACGTTGCACTTGATCTCAGCAACACTGAGTTAAGCAGTATGAACGCTGTTGTTGACAGTAGCAGTGATAGCGCTACTGCTGGTGCAACTGCTGCTGGTACTAGTACTAGCACTATTGATGATAATAGCACTACTGCTGGCAGTTTAGTGGCAACTGCAGCAGTGCATGACATTGATGCAGTGACTGAACAGACTAGCTCATTTACTATTGATGATGAAGGTGCAGACGACGATAGCAATAATAGCAATGATAACAATGATGACAATGCTACTACTAACACAGGTGCTGCCACCACAGGTGATACAATAGTAGCAGACAACAGCACTAGCAGCAGCAGCAGTGATGCAAACGCAGTAAGTAGCAGTGCAGCAGCTGACAGTGCTGACACTACTGATAACTCTACGGATGATAACACTATTGATAGCACTACTGGTACATCAGATGCTGCTGCTGCTGCTGCTGCTGCAACAAGTACTGCTAGTAGCAGCGGTGGTGCTGTTGAAAGCAAGAAGACCACTAGTAGCAGTGGTAATAGCAGTAGCAGTGGTAGTGGTAGTAAGCAGAAGAAACCATCACCAGAAAGACAGAAGTCACAGAGAGGGGGTAAACGAGGGGGTAAAGCGTAACTGTCATTTGTGTAACTGCAGTTTGTCAACCGTCTCAAATGGGAGAGCAAGCTCATGTGTGCAATTGCGTTTGCGCACTGCACTGTATCATGCAAACTGTATGAATACACATTCACATAGCGTTCGATGTAAAGCAGTAGTCGTATAGGTCACTGTCGCATGCAACCAGCATTGATGTCAATACACATACACTAACACTGAGTAGCACGAGTAACCTGCATTTCGCACAAGCGAGCGTTTAATCTGTGCTTGTTTTGCCTCTGCTGATGTTTGAAGCTTGAAAGCATACATATAGTGCGAACAGCATCGAGTTGACACTATATTTGTGCGATAATGCCACAGTTTATTGCCAAGTGCATGCAATTCTGCGCATGCAAACTCAAAGCATGTGCTCTGCACTAGATACACTGCTTGCAGCTGCTGCTACATGGCAACACTCGGTTCAGCTCACTACTGCGCTATTGTTAGTGCTACACGCGAAGCACTGCATTACGGTTACCAAGACGACTACCCGTACCCACATTACTACTACTATTAGCACTACAGCAATCTACTCCAGCTTCGATGTCAAGCGCAGTGTATGAGTAACGTCGCCTCATAGCAAGCTCACGCACATCACTACCGCTGTTCTGTCGACCCAGTTTTGCCAGGTTCATGCTGGAATCTTTCATGTTATACTGCTGCTGAGAGCGTTGTGCTTGCAATCTCTTTCTACTGCCACTATTGTTGTTGCTATTGCTATTACTATTGCTATGTCCTGTTTTACTGAATGATTTCAGAGCCAGTCCTGCTATAAGAACGCTCCCTCCTACCACATGCCTCCCAGTAAACGGCTGTTGTGTATATAGCACATATATGGCAACGGGTACAACATCGCAAGCATTTAGCAGTTGAAGGCTGCTGCGCCGACAGTGAAACGTAGGTTGCAGCAGCAATACTACAGCGAACCACTGGCGTACATACAGTTTGCGCTGCACAATAACTGCAGTATAATAGACTTCACAATGCAGACACTAAGGCAAGTTGCGCAGCAGCTGCATGTAGCAGCGAAGTGAAGTCACTGTGCACGCGTCAGCGCACCCATATGAGTTGACAAAAGTAAGATGATACTATGCTTGTACCTTAGGAAAGAACACAAAGCTGAGTGCCATAGTGAGCGCCTTGCGTGTAGTAGTAGTGATAGCACTAGTCAGTGCTCCAAAGCCCTTTGTGATGGCAGTTACACATGTAACGCCAAGGTAGCCAGTAACAGAAAACAGCATAACTAGCCATAAACTGCTCCTGCCCTCACCAGCTATGAACACCATCCCCTGTTGCAACATAAGCAGTTGTACTCACGCAATCGATGTTAGTTGCAATATCGACACTTCGTGTCAAACGAAGGTTGTGTGCAGTTTTAACATACGCTATATGGCAACAGGGCAGTGGCTGTGTTATACTTGTGCCTCATCGCACAGCGGAATCGTGCCTCTGCTTACACGACGCTTAGCAGTGAAGTTGCTTCAAGTAATGAGCTGAACGCTACTCACTCGAAGTTCGCGCTCTCAGTGCAGCTGCTTATTGAAGCAAACTGCTGAGTACACAAAGTAGAAGTTGAATGTACAGCATGTTACCTTGGCAAGCTCCCCAGTGTATAGGTTAACAGCAGCCATGATAGCTACTGCACCCATGTAAGAGTACAGCACTAGCTCATCATGTGTGCTGTCATAGCGTGTCAGCACAGCTTCCTGCGGTAGCAGTACCAATGAATGATACAACAACAAGGGTTTCTATTCACTTCTGATAAGCAATGCATGAAACGTCGATTGTTACTGGCAGGCAGTAGCGCTGGTAGCTGTAGTAGCAGCAGCAATGTAACCACCGCACTGCGAGCAAGAACCATACTGCACCGTTTCAATGCATGATGTGTAAATCAGCGCTACTCAAAAAGCAGATGTACAGAATACGTTTATGCAGTGATACAGAAACTGCATTGCACAACAGCAGCAGCAACTGTAATGTCTGATCTTACCTGTAAGTTAGTGATAGCAGCATCTATACAGAGTGCTATGGTGATGAGTGACACGCCCCTCATGTCAAATGAGCTTGCAGTGTGCACATCTGCATGCATGAATACAACTAGTCCTACCACTATCATTGCTACTACTATGTAATCACGCCCAGTGTAACGCCTCCCCTGCAGTGTGTGTGCATGCATGCAAATGCATTGACATTATTGCGCATGTTACTATGTCTACAGATTTAACGGTGTTTGTAGTGTAATAGGCACTAATGTTGCAGCAGTTCTGCAACTTAGAAAACATTGAGCACTGAAACAATTGCATTGCTTTTGCGTGAGTGTTCTAATAAGAAACATGCTCGGCATGACACAGTCTTCATGACTGCAATGCCAGTGCAATACTGACAATATACTGCAAATAACTGTTCCCATGTTTACCTGAAATAGTGCACCAAACAGCATAGTAGGCACCATTCTACTGCTCTTGAACAGCATTTTAGCTGGGTAGTCCAAGTACCTCATGCTAGCATTTGTCAGTGCTTGCATTGCAGCTTGCAGCAGCGCCAGTGCTACATAGTACCTGATGTGATCAAACACAATGTAAAAACTCTGTCAGATTTCGGCTATACAGTAGTGCCTGCAAATGACGCTGGCTCCACTTGTAATAACTGGTGTGAACAGACTTCATTTGATACGCTTGTGCGATGAAACCGCAGCTTCGTGGTGCAAGCGCATCCAATGAGCCTACAAGGCGATACATGCCGATACCGCTTCATACTGATATGACAAGGCTACAAGTTGAGCTTTACGTCGTAAAAATCAACAGTACATAGTGCGTGCATACCTTTTTGGCACAACTCGTCTGCCACGTCCAGTAACGGCCCACTGCACTGTAGCAAGCACTACATAACCCCCTAATTGCAGTAGTGTCAAGAACACTGCCCCTTCACGTTTGAACACTCCCATTACTAGCGCTTCTTGCAGGTAGCCATACAGTATCAAGAACAAAAATAGAAAGGCTGCACAGAAGGTAAACTGTGCTCGCGGTGACCTGCGACGATGCAGAAAGCGGACAGTACAGGCGTCAGAGCTCAAGCGTGATGAATATATGTGCTGTAGAATATACCAACAACCACTATGCTCCACATGCAAAAATGGGAGGTATTTATGTTTGTTCGCTACTGAAGTCAGCAATACATGTGGTCACAGAACAAAGATGTTGCAACAGGCTTGCAACAGCTGCGCGCATACCAGCGTGCGATGTCAACACCCAGCACTACAAAAGCTGTTGGCTCAGCTGGCTTTGAACTGTCTGCAGACACTGTGCTAAACGGTGCCACTGCTGCTGCTGCTGCTGCTGCTGCTGCTGATGTTGTTGCTGCACTGTTTTGCCGCCTGTGCGCCTTAGAGGGAGCATCACGCTGCGTTTGTGTGGAGAGTGCAAGAGACATAGCGACTATCATCAGGTAGCTGCAAACCTGATGAACTACATCACAGCGAAGCACTGTGCGTATTGTCCACTGCGATTATTGTACGACATGAGAACACAGCAAGGTTCCTTACCAGCAGTGTTTCTGTGTACGAATGCTCTGCACTCGTGCGGAGTTGGGGTTGTCTCCGATCGTATATCAGCTCTGTGGCACCACCATGGCTGCCAAGGGGTGGCATTGAGTCCAGGCAAGAACGCGCAGCCCAGAGCTGAGCAAACGAGCTGTTAACAGCTCATTGTTGCGCGCTCTTCTGCAGCGCTGTACTTCCTGCTGCTTGCAATCGATTAGCAGAGGGCCAGACCTGCCTCAGACACTGTATATCGCACGCGAACGCGAATTCAGTATTGCAGCGAGAAGTGCTTCTGCTTGAACATTTCAACCGTTAAAAACAAAGCAGTACTGCAGCGTTGCAGCAGCATACGACAGCAACAGAGTAGTGCAGCAGCAGCAGGAGCAGCAACAGATATCAAGTGCAGAGCAGGATACTGGAGCAGCAGACAAAATCTCACATCACGGTGTTGTGTATCCGATATCTACACCAGTAGTAGCAGTATGCCGCAGTTGCTCTCCTGCGCGGTGCAACATTGCGCGTGTACATACAGTGGTGTTCTTTACACTCGATATACAGTATTCAAGCAGAGCCAAACTCTTTCATCCAGTCATCATACTTCTGCAGGTCACCCTTGCCCACACTCTTAGACACCTTCTTGAGCGCCAGCAAGAAGTCCTGTACGTATGAGTATATGTGCATGTAACAGCAGTAGCAGCATATATGAACAGTAAGTAGGTGTACTCGGATACGCCGGCACGTTGAAGGTACTGACCTAGTACTAATACTCATTTATGTCATACTGCTAAGCTTTACCACACTACGAAACAAGCACAACTAGTAGCACACAAACTCTGTCACGACGCGATGTGTGCGTTGCTACATAACTAACTAAGTGTACAGTAACTGCTCAGTGAGCACGCATACTGCAGCATGCTATGCAGTACTATAACATTCTAATAGTGTAGTAGATACAGACACTTCTTACTTCATGTGTGACAGCAGTGGCGAGCTGGTCTCTCATGTTGATCATGTGCTTCTGTATGTCAGCACCGCTCAGCCCTTCCTTACGGGCAGCTTCCATGACACGCCTCACACCCATCATTGCAGCATCTCTGCAGACATTTGCGATGTCTGCACCGCTGTAGCCTGCTGTCATAGTGGCCAGTTCGTCAATGTTCAAGTCCTCACCAACTTCAATGTCCTGCAGTTCGTGTAGCAAAAGCACCACAGCAGTATCTGCTTTGAGCATGTGCTTATACTGCAGTTTGCACACTGCACACACGTTTGTCATGCCACTGCATGCGTAACTACACAACCACTACGGTAAACAGTAGGGGCTCTACATACACCTGTCCAGTTGTAAGCGCGACAGTGTCCAGTAAAAACAACACACAACTTCTTATACAGTGAGTCAACGCTCTGTCGCCACTTGCGCAGAGCACACATGCTTGTCTCTGTATATACCGCATGATACATCTGGAGTCAATAGTCGTATATCAAATTGAAGCAGTACAGCGCATACCCCTAGATTGATCCTAAAGAGCTCTTTGCGGCCAACTTCAGTAGGCAGTGGTATGTAGACACGCTTCTCTAACCGTCGTCGCAGTGCTTCATCGAGATCCCAGGGAGTGTTAGTAGCTGCTAGAACAATGACTGTTTTGGTGACTGGTGGCGTAGGCGGGTCACCTTCGGCCTGTTGTAACGGTCGTAACGGTGGTGTGATGGATTGCACTGTCAGTAGTAACAGCATTGAGATGACCACAACACTGGTTACGGGCACTGCACTGTATACAA
>AXNI01019183.1:0-26383 GCA_000498555.1 Heterococcus sp. DN1 | reverse complement strand
ATTTGCTTTATCAAAGCTATGCTATTGGTATTTATTTGCTTCGTCAATTGACTTGCAGATTGATCCGCGTAGCTTTCCAACGCAGTCCTCGTGATGCCCTATGCTCGATGCTGGATGCTTCCCTTTGTGTAGCATTTGTGCGAGTCGCAACTGTTAATGCATGCAACAACTCATCAGAACTAATTGTGTTTGCGATTGTGTTATAAATACTGTAGGGCTTGATTGAAGGCAACGCATACGCATTTGGCGACTATGTCATTCGGATAGGCACATGCAGAAAAGGCAACACCTACAAAGGGCTTGTGCTAGAGGTGCTCATACATTGTTACAGCGCTATATACGAGTAATGGCTATATACTAGTAACGGCTATATGCACACGGTGCACTGTACAGCAATCTCGTGAATCAGAGATAACGAATGGCATCGCGTCACTTTACTAATTACACGCCGCATCACTTCTGTGCGTCTACTTTACTGACACTGCATGCCGTGCTTTGCTGTGTATGCATGATGCTGTGCCTGTATCTCACAGATTGAGTATAAGCCTTGCAGCAGCGTGATAGATGGTTTGAGTATGGTTAGAGCATTACTGCCAACGGTTGATACAGCAGCAGCCTTCAAGCAAGCATGTGTGCTGCCAGGCGAAACACACACTACAGAGCTTTCACAAGACCAACAACACCAGCAGCAGCAGCCGTCAGTTTACAGTCATGCCCACGGCGCTCTGCAACTGTGTGCACTGTTCAATACACTACTTGCATGATATCTATTGCAATGCAAATACCATGCCGCACCATGCAATGTCGAGAACAAGTTTGTTTGCCCTCTGCTTCTTGTGCTCTGGTGTGTGCACTACCACTGCGCATGCTGCTGTTAAGCGTTAGTAGTGCCAGCGCCCTTTTACTAGCAGTACATGGCGACCACGGTAGCGAAGTACAAGCTCAAACAACGTGCGCAATCGAACGAAGGCTATTGGTGCAAACGTTGACACTACATTGTATCTGGACTTGAAGGGAACCGCGTTCAGATGATCGTTAACAACTACCATGCAGCAGCCTCACAGCGAACTCCTGTGTGCATGCAGTTCACGTCACCTTACGTACTACGACAGCTACATCATTATTGCCTTAGTGCTGCATGCAAGCCACACAATGCTTACGACATCAGCTCCCGCGCACCCTTCATTATTATTTCATTATAACTACTTTGCTTTACGTATATAATGTACCCTCTCGCGCGCTCATTGGATTGGTTGATCTGCTTCCGCCCGCTGCAACTACTACATTACGACTACATACGACATGCACAAACAAAGACTGTTTTCCATTTTACTCAGCGTTCTTGTAATCCTCTTCGTGTCGCCCCCCGTTGCTGTGCTGCTCCATCATGTTTCGATACGACACCTTCAAGACAAATGCTGCTGCTGCTGCTGCTACTGCTGTTGGTGCTGCTGCTGTTGTTGGTGTTGCACTGCACCACAGCACAGTCACCACTACAGCTGCTAGCAACACCAGTACGCTTTAGTATGCCACTTGCGGCGCGCTCACACACAGCGCCGTCATACACACGATAACTCATAGGCGTACTGCCAGGCCGCAGTGCTTTGTTGTGTAGCAGTTTCAGTTAGTGCTACCATTCAGGTGCTGCAGTGGCACGCTGCTCAGCTGCTGCTGCTGCTGCTGCTGCTGCTGTGTGGTGTTAGAGTCAAACTTGTTGGCAGCAGTGATGCTAACAGGTGTTGATGGTGCCGTTTCCATAGCTTCATTCAGCTCTCTTAACAGTGTATCACGGTCTCCTGTGCCTGCCAGTAGCTGTCCTTGTAAGCTCATCACTCTGTTAGAGTGTAAAGTGTTCATATAGCATTACAGAAGTGTTGTATATGTGTGTGAGTGTGCGTGCCACGACAGTGTCGGCGTGACCACATGCATCAAGAGCACCATTTACGCTACGGCTAGTCTTCAAGGACATGATCGTAACAACTTGTGATTGCAGTACAGCATCACCACTGTGTTCAGTGCTTGCACCGCTGTCTGCATTTGCGAGGAAGAATATGCATATGTACTTCTTGAAGTATATATATAGGTAGGTATGTATTCATGTACTGACCTAGCTTGGTGCTGCATGAGCTGGTTCATGCTGAGCATGCTCTGTGTAAGGAAGTGCATGTTAGCAGTCAGAGCTTCTACAGCTAGTGTAGATCTGCCCATATAGCCCTCTACTGAGACACCACTAGTACCACTGCTGTTGATGTTGCTGCTTACACCTCTAGATGACGCGCCATCAAACTGACCCATCTCAACCTGCATATATACCAAATGCACAACATATGATGCATCAACAACGTAAGGGACTCGTTCTAATGACTTGACAAAGTGCATCCTTCCTCAGCTATAAGCCGCTGTCTTACGTTGGGGTGCACACACTTCGATCAGCTGAATAATCTCTCACTGCAATTACAGCTGGGTATCTCATTGCAATCACATTGAGATGCGAACGCGCCAGTGATGCTTGCGCTGAGTGGCATACATCAGATTAGCACTCACAGTATTAACAGCAGCCTCAAGGCCTTGTACAGTCTCTAGTGCTTGCATGACAGCAGCAGTAGCCTCACTGTTGTTACTGTTACTGTTACTACTGCTACGCTCTTCACTATCAACAATAGCTCTTGCTGCTTTCACTGCTGCCATTGCTGCCTCTGCAGATACTGCCACCTCTTCAGCAACCTATACATTACACCGAAAAGGCACACATATATGTAAATTTGTCAGATCAAGCTGTAACTGCTTCACGCTGTGTGACACGATTACTGCTGCTGCTTAGAATGCTCAGAGTGACTTTTTCAGATGAACACGAGCGCTTGATATGATGCCAATCTAAGTGAACAAGGACTACGGACACAATGCCAATGCAGAAGCCTGATGGCTGCATCAGTGAATCTACTTCAAGTACTTACAGGTTGCGCCATGCCAAGCCGTGTAGCAGCACTCTCCAAGTCTTCTTGCAGACGGCGACGCTGTTG
Source organism: Heterococcus sp. DN1 (assembly GCA_000498555.1). NCBI lineage: Eukaryota > Xanthophyceae > Tribonematales > Heteropediaceae > Heterococcus > Heterococcus sp. DN1. The sequence goes on along the minus strand of AXNI01019183.1, from coordinate 23,363 downwards.
TGTATATATGTGTATCACACGTGTAAGATGAGCAAAGATAGCATAGTAGACACATGTACACACAAAGAATATGTGAAAAATAACAGAAAAACTACTCAACCGATATGGTCTTGCTATACGTGTGCAACATGCTGTAGTGTCTTATGACAGCGAGGTGCGCTGTCGCAAGCTGCACAGTAGTGAATGGTAGCAACAGTGTTATCAGTAGTATCACAGTATACCTGTCTGATGTATGCATCGTTAGCTGCACGCTCCTTTTCTGCTTGTCGCTTAGCATGCACACGAGCTGCTGCTGCCTTTAGTGCTGCTGCTCTCTTAGTCTCACGCTGTTGTAGATAGGCAGTCACAGACAGGGCAACACCAATACAAACGCAAGAGGTCAGCCAGTGTTGCAGTGACTACAGCATACATAATACGCAGTATCGCACTAGCACACAGTGATCACTAACAGACGATACAGCAGTAAATCCTGTCTGATCAATGTATCCTTGGCATCAAACAAGCTGCACTGTGCACATACAAATGACTACCATGACAGACAGCGATGGCTGTACTATCAGAGATGTAGTAACAATTATTACAACAGTCAAAAGTACCTGATGTGACTGTGTCTTAATGAGAGCACTCTCAGCCTCCTCAGCAGCACGCAGGGCATCAGTGACAGCACGTACTGCTGCTGCTGCTACACTGCTGCTGCCATTACTGCTGTGACTGCTGCTGCTAGGTGTACCCCTGTCGTTTGCAGTAGCTAACTGTGCACTGACACTGTCATCATCTGTCTCACTTACTGCAGATTGTGCTGCTGTAATCAGCTGTAGTGCACGCTGTACTGATGTGGCTACGCCCTGCTTGTGCAAACAGTATACGAACACATGCAGACAAGTGTGGCAGAGAGCGAACGTTAGCACATCGAACATTACAGCTCGCACAAGCAACGCAACATCGTACAGCAAGAACACGCTAGTGCAACCAATGCTGCAAAAAACAGCGTTGTCCAAGGCGCATGTAACAACACCACTGCATAGCACATGTGTCGCTACGACTAGCTGCATGCCAAAGCATTGTACAGCTTGTTGAATCAAGTGTATAACGCAATACCTGTGGTTCATCACATCCAAGGGCAGTAGCTTCACTCCTAGCAGTAGTAAGGCGTGACAGTACTGCGGCCAGTTGCTCTCTTGCATGCACACGTGCAGCAACAGCTGCTTCTTTACGCCTGGCTGTAGCTGCAACTGCATCCTCAACTGCTGCTACTGCTCTGTAAGCCTCATCTAGCGCTAGTTGTGATGATGATACACCTCCTTCACGGCTCAGCAGCTGTTGTTGTTGTTGTTGTTGTTGTTGTTGTTGTTGATATCAGTCATGAATCATACGTGAGATGCAGGCAAGCGCAACTGTAAGTGTATATGAGAGCGAACATTACTTCCGAGATGCTCACACGTTCTCTAGTAAGTTGACACGTTCTCTAGTAAGTTGCTGTCAAGACAATTCAAACTAGAGCGAAGCTACTTAGAGTGTCGCAACATTCAGTCAATAGACTACACAAAGTGTAGCGCGAGGACGCACAACGCTGCACTCAAGTAACAGTTACAACACGGTACTAGGTTTGAGTGTTTAACGCACCTCAGTAACAGCCTGTATAGCAGTTTCAGCACTGCGCAGAGCTTCAGCCACCCTAGCAGCAACTGCAACACCAGCAGCAGCAGCAGCAGCAGTAGCAGCAGCCACTCGCTCAGTGCACTGCATCAGTGCTGCCCTTGCCTGGCCACGCTGAGCCTCCATGCTGTCCAGCTTGCGCAGCTCCTTGTGCACTAGCGCCTGCACTGCAGTGATGATAGTCTGTGCTGCTGCTGTAGCCTTAGCAGCAGCTGCAGCGCTAGCTCCACTGTTGCTGCTAGTAGCAGTAGTGCTGGTAGCAGAGGGTGTGAGCCATGAGCTAGTGTCTGTGCCTACAGCACGCCTTGCAGTTGCCAGAGCATCCTGTAGCGAGTACAGCATGATAATGAGTTGTGTGTGACATTAAGTGCACAGCTAGAGTGAACACAGGCACATCTTATTGGTAAAAGAACAGCTGTAGTGGTCTGACATTGTGGCTCTATGCTGTGCAATTTGCAGTGTATACATACAATTACTGTGTTCTGCTGGGCATAGCATATGCGTGTAATCGCAGCATCTCACCTCAGCGCAATTTTGAGCTTGAGACAGCAGTGCTGACACAGTCAAGCTGTTAGCAAAGGCAAAGCTTGATGACCTTGCATGCCTGCTGTGAGCACTAGCACCAGCACCACTAGCATTAGTAGTAGCAGCACTGCTATTGTCAGCTGTAGTAGTGGTTGCACTGCTGCTACTGCTGCCATCATTGCTGTTGAATGCTGTTGTAGCTGTGCTCTTGGGGCTGAGCTGTACATCACGCCAGTATGCTATGTCCTGCCACTCTGCTTCAACAGCACCACTGCTTAAGTGATCACTGCGTGCCTTGTAGTTAGCTACTGCTGTGCATACCTGCAGTGCAGCACGAGAGGCGTTTCAGTGCACAGTGCATACGGCACGATAACGTTTACGATTAGTCAGCAACAGCAGTAGTTAATGGCACTCAGACCACAGCAAAGTTACACACTTGGCGCACGACTGCTGAGCTGCACACAGCATGATTGCCAAGCAAGGTAGATGCATGTACTACTGTATTGTATGTTGTTGTTGTTGTTGTTGTTGTTATAAGTGTACCTCATTGTAGTGTGCTTGGCATGTCTGCAGTCTCCGTAGTTCAATCTTTCTAGCAGACTCAGCTCTCTCTGCACGGCCTGCATGCCTGTGTGCTGCAACCTGTGTTCATCAGCATTTGATTTGATACAGTAACAGCGCTACACAATGTTAGCTACAATGCAGTAGCAAGGTGCTACAGTCTGTCTGTGTATGTGCTGGTAGCATTGCGCCAGTAGCAACAAGCATGTGATCATGTCTTATACTAAGTGTACATTACAAGTGCACATGACACACCTCTGCTGCCATAACAGCTGCTGTCACACTCTCTACTGAATGGGCGCCTGTCTCACTCTGTTTGTATACATGGAGCATATTGTGTATAACAGCACAATTAGTAAAGAAAAAATAAGCGCGCATTCGGTATTCAATTAATGCTTTTAATCGTGCTGCTGCGGTTTTTAGACATCTTGCCAGACACGCATGCCATACATATGCGCCCCCAGTACACAGCAGATGCATAAGACATGGTCATGGCGTACTAGTCAGGATATATATATATACATAGAGATATGTATGCGGTACCTCAGCCGAGTGTGGTCCCAGGTCAATAGCACGCTTCAATGACTCAATAGAGCTGTGTGCTGTAGACATATCATCATCAGCTTGTACACCTCCTGCAGCAGTAAGCACATGAAACATGCAGCGCATGCGTCGATGTTTAGTGCTTGGTAATCGGATAAACAGTGCGTATTACTGCATTAGACGCGCTTGCATATCACGTAGCGAAAGCATATGCTTGTTCTATAGTAAAACAACGTGATGGCAGAATGCAATGATTAGCGCATAACACACGCCGCCACCGTTGTGTACCAGATTCATCGACCGCATGCGCTCAGCAGCACCGGTGCACACAGTGCTACCCTGTCAATGCTGATTGTCGACTACAGTGACGGTGGTATGCGGCACTAACGATAGCAGGTTGCTGCTGTGGCGAAAGCACCAAGCATTGCTGATGAATCTACATCTTGATGACATGAGCGCATTGATGATAAATCAAATGTGCACAATCATCTAGTGCAAATCCCCTATACACTCATCCGTGCTCTCTTCCACAGCAGCACTACACTAACAGCACTTCATGTACTAGCGCTACTAGACGAAGCTACGTAAACCGTTTGGAATATTTGTAGCAGCAGTGATGTCTTACCTGAATGAGTGACGCTCTTGAGCACAGCAAGTGCTGCAGCAAGCCTGCTCTCAAGCTGTGGTAGCTTTCTTTTACCATGTTCAACAAGTTGAAGATGACGTGCCATTCTTTGCTGTTCATTACTGCAGGCCTCTTCCTCCTCGCGCACCTAGTGGTTGCAGTGGTAGTGGTATGTGCACACAGCAAGTAGTACAGATACATATGTGTTAATGCATTTGTCGTCAGCACGCGGTACAGATAGCTATGAACAGCTATTTGTAGCTGCATGTGATCAGAGAGCAGTACGCAGCTAAGTAGCTATGCACTGTCACTGAACGCTTTCACAAAATGCTGCGGTCACAGATACATAGTATTCAGTAGCAAAGATATCGCATGTGTTATACGTAGAGTATGTGGTGCATATGGCGTGTATCATGCAGTGTGCACGCACCTTATCTCTCAGAGTACGTAGGACATTGACTGTTGCAGGCAGTGTGCCTTCAGTAGTACTGCCACTGTGTGCTGCAGCAGCTGCTACTGCACTTGCTATTGCTACATGCGCTGCTTCAATCTGAAAGCGTGTGAACGATACACAACAGCAGTAGTGCGTGTACAGTGAGCATATGTGTTTAGCACCATTACACTACAACTTGTTCCGAAAGGCAATTGTGTGTACTGTCAATGTGAAGCTACATTCGTAAAGACATGCAGTAACGGTTTCATCGTGTAACGGCAGTAACGGTAGTAACAGCTCACCTCAGCCTCAACAGCAGCAGCAGCAGCAGTGATGCGTGGTGATGTATGATGGTGTGCATCATCATCATCAGCAGTAGTAGCATCAGTAACTGCTGAAGATGTAACGGCTGTGTGACGCGCCAACAATCCTTCTAATTCTGCCCTCAGCTCTGCTGCTACACGACCTGGCATAGCAACAACAGTAGTATCAAGAGCATAGCAACAGCAGCAGCAGCAGCAGCAGCAGCAGCAGCAGCAGTGAGAACAACAGTGAAAGCGTCAGCTACAAACCAGATTACACAAGTAACAGCATTGCAATGTTGTGAAGGCATACACCAGTTTGAGTTTGCCAATACAAGTGAACAGTACAGTGTCATGCATAGCAAGCGCATATATGTATGCACAATTGCTGTGTGCTTACCTGAGCGTTGCTTCTTGTTATTAGCTATGTCAACAGCCTCCTCAGCAGCCAACACTGCCTACAGAGACACAAAACAGAACACCACAACGATTCATCACGAAGAAACAATCTCGATTAGCAGTGACCCTTGTTTACAGCGCACACTAGGTGAACACAATCGCAATCATAGCTTAGGAGAAACTTGCCACCAGTCTTGCTTCCAACCAGCATTGAACATGTTTTATTAAAAAGTGTAGTAAGTCTACTTCGTATGTGCACGGTAGCTACCTGAGCAGCAGTAGCCACAGCTGCCTCAGCAGCAGCAGCATGTGATAGCATATCAGCATCATCGCTGTACTGTGAAGCAGATGTGTCATGTACTAGCTTATGGGCTGTCTGTACTGCTGTGCGTGCTTCACGCAGTGGCACTGTGACCTGTTGTAGTAACCACAACATGTGCAGCATGGCATAAACAGAATGTCAAGATAGCGAAACCAGAAACTGGATACGTTGCAGACAGCAGTAATATGCTTAGTTAGTTCTTGGCAGACCTATGATGAGTGTAGCAAGCTTCGACCAAAGCACATTAGTGATTGATGCATACTGGAGTACACGTGTGCGCAATGCAATCATATACTTGTGTGCACTTTAAGAGGAATGTATATACCTCATTAGTTGATGCTCCCAAAGTGTCTGCCTTTGACTCTGCTGCATTGAGTGCTGCTGACATTGCATCCAGCTGTTATTGGTACAACATCATGTCACAACACATTAGTGGCGAAGTCAGCATTAGCACACCATAAATATGATGACATACAAGCAGGTGCAGTACTGGCAATAGGTGATGTAGTATGATACAATGATACTAGTAGTAGTTTACTGTAAGTACCTTGAGAGCAGCAGCAGTGCGTCTGCCTTGTGCTTGTGCAACCCTGTGTGCAGTCCTCTGTACATACTGCTCAGCCATAGCAGCAGTAGCAGTAGCAGCAGCTGCAGCATGTGCCAGCTGTGATATAACACCTGATACTGTTGAGTCATTGCCACCAGCCGCACGCCGCAGCAGTCGTGATGCTACACTCACAGCCTGTGTTGTTGATAGCAAGTGCGCCACAGAGTGTGTTGGAGTCGAGACGTCGATATAAAGCAACAAGCACCCTATAGGCCAATAATCTGTACTTCAGCACGCAGCATTGATGGTGCACAAAAGTGCACGCGTAAGGGCGCAACATGACAAGCGTGCAGCTAATGAATGCCAGCAGCATTGTTGCACAACATCAGCACACACAACACTACGTAGTGCATATGCACTATAGAAAAGTGTTGTAGCATACCTCACTAGCACTGTCAAGTGTAGCTCTGCACAGTGTAGCAGCAGCAGTGCCAGCAGCAGTGGCAGCAGCTGTTGCACCTTGTACCTTCGTCTGTGCAGCATCTATCTGCTGTTTAGCTAGTGTGCACTGCCTGTCACATGCTTCACGAGCACGCTGTTGTTGTGTAGTGTGTGTTTGCAAGAAGCGGAACACAATGTACAGTACACGGTACAGCAAAGCAGCGAGGGTTAGGGATCAGAATGCATAGCGCTTGCATAGAGCTCAGTTCAAAGTCATGCACTATCAACTCAAGTGAAGGGGACTTCAGCATCACTTCTACTATGTGCAAACTGAAAAGAGCAATACTATGCCAACAGTAGCAGTAGTAGTAGCAGGTAGTCACCTGAGCAGTAGTGATAGTAGCCTCCAGTGCTGTGAGCTTAGCTACAAATGCTTCTACTACAGCCTTTGCTGCTGATGGCTCTACAGCTGCTACACCTGTTGAGTGAGGCAGGCAATGTAGGCAGGTTTGAGAAAGCGTTACGGTTGGCGCCTTCAAACGCTGCTAGCACAAGCGAAGCCTCGTACAACGTTTAAATGGGAAAACAATGAGCGTTGTGCAAACAGCTAAAGGTACAGCATGAAGCACACAGCCACGATCTTTGTGTTCACAAGAGAAACAGAAGTGAGATCTGATACAACAGTGGATGAGACGAGCACTCACCAGTAGCAGCAGCGCCAGCAGCAGCAGCGTTAGCCTCAGCAGCAGCTGACTCAGCAGAGTCAAGTGCAGCAGCCACAGCAGCATCGCTGCCTACATCAAGGCGCACAGCAGCAGATGTACTAGCACTGTGCCTCTCTGTTGCAGCTGCTAGTGCTGCACAGACCGCCCTCCACTCACGGCCACGGCGCTCTGCTGCTGCTACTGCTCGTGCTGCTGCTGCCTCTGCGGCCTCCACTCTGTTGTGATGTGCAGCGTAGTGTGCATGTCACAGTGAGTACATGATAGCATGTGAGCTTAGTGCACGAGCAATGGGCAATGTGGGCATTCTAGAACTAGCAAAGTTTTCCACAGTTCTAACCAGCATACAGTATACTGATCTAACTTTGCCAGCTACTAGACTGGCGTGAGATTTATACACACCGTGCGGCACGAACACACATCACATTGGTTGCGCACAGGCTATTACACTCGCGTGTAACAGATATACACATGATGTAACACACATCCAAATCACATTGCGTACATAACTTGGAGTAAATATACATAATAGTACATGTACTGTGTAATGCATGCAGTGGCTACATGCACGCATAACATACCTACGAGCAGCATCATTAGCAGCAGCATCCTCATCACTATTACTAGCATGTTCACCAGTGCCTCTCAGCAGATCAGCAGTAAGTGGCCTTGCAGCACGTTGGTGTGCACTCTTTAGTGATGCATCTGCTGCTTCCATTGCTGCCTTAACCTGTTTTGTGTGTTTTGTGACATGCAATACATCAGTGACTATGCGTTAGTCATCATGGCTGCTGAGTGTCGTTATAGTGCAGTTTGACTGCCAGCATTGTGAAACATTAGTGATAACGGATAGTTGTGTGTATACAGCACTGCGCTACCAGTACAACAGTGCTGCAAACCATTGCAGTCTATCACAGCACGACAATGCTGTGCTGTCATAGCGCAACATACTAGCTTTCTGCGCATACAGTGATCACGCTAACTCAAGCAATTGAACATATCTGTTCACTGACCTCCTCTGAGGAGTGCTCAAGCACACCAGCAGCAGCAAGAGCAGCTCTCGATGCTTGCAGTACTTCAGTTGAGCCCCTCAGTCTCTGCACAGCAGCAGCACGCTTACGCAGGTGTGCAGTAGCTAGTGTGTGTGCTAGTGTCGCAGCCTCTTCAGCATCCTTTACTTTAACACTTGCTGCTGCTGTCAGTGCCCTGTTACGCAGCCAATTCATCCATGTATATGACAGCGCACATCGAGTACAGTGTAGCTATGTGTAAGTACTCAGAAGTCTTAAGATGAACGCCTACTCTGAGACGTAATCAGCCTACAGTATCGACTGCAGCGCTGAGTGTGCTGCAGTAAGTTGCCAGCGATAAGAAGCACTGCAAGAACACCTAGCTCACGACAGCTAAGCGGCAACAATGTGTAAAGCGCTGCAATATGCTGACTGGACACAGCACACACAGCACACACAGCACGAACACAATAACATGTAGAACCAGTAATGCAAACAACAGTGCTGTTGATTACAGCATACATACACACCTCATCTCTTGAGCATCGTCTGCCTTGCGCACACAGCGCTTAGCCTCAGCTACAGCAGCAGCAGCAGTAGTGCATGCAGCTTCACACATGCTTAGTAATGCTGTGCCTGCCTCAGCATCCTCTGCTGCACGCACTCGTATCTGTTATCATACATACATACAATAGAAATACATTGTGTTGCATTGCAGTCATGACATGGTCAGCTGATGTTAAGAACGCGGTATAACACAGTAGAAGATGCGCGTGTGAATACAATACTTAGTGAGTGTATTTGTGCTTTCAGTGACATGCATTTACAACCAAATGTGACAGCAAGAACGTGTTGAGCATAGTAGCAGGTTCAGCCCTGCTTACGAACCAAAACAATGAGTGAGGCATGTACGTGCTATGCGCTACTGCACTGCAGTAGTGATCAATACCTCTGCTAAGCGGCCTTCAAGAGTAGCAAGGTCGCGCCCAGCTGCTGCACCCTCTCTGTGACACACAGTAAACAACAACAACAACCAGCAGTAGTGTTAGCACTTATGCTGCGACTATGCCGCTACAAGCTGATCTGCTATACATGCGCTGTACAATATCCAGACAATACCAGTGCTGCCTCTGCTGTTGGTACTGCATCATGTTAGATGTTCTGCTGATTGTCAACACACTTGTGCTCAGCGCTCTTCAATGAATAACGCTCAGCACTTCACTGTACACTACAACATACTGCACACACGTGTTTGTAACAACAAAGCTGTAGCTGTATTCACAAGGGCTGACTGACCTGTCAAGGGAGTCTTTCTTCTGTTTAGCCTCAGCAAAAGCTCTCTCAGCAGCTACAGCAAGTGACAGTGCTGCTAGTACATCATGTGCCAGCTGTGATGGCTCATCACTCTGCTCTAGTGCACGTCGTACTGCTGCTAATGCTGCACGTGCATCACTAACAGCATGCACTACACTGCTCTCTTCCCCTACACCAGCTTCGGTAGCTCTGTTCCAGTGCGAACAAAGTGTGCAATCGTGCAGAATGGTAACAATGCAGGCGAACTGTTACTGACTGCAATAGTAGCGTATAGGATGTAACGCATCACAGGACACAGAGCTGCACTTCAAGTGATGATGTGCGCTAGTCAAGCTTACTATAGTACCACGACAGGCGTGTTACACCGCGGTGTTAACGCATGCGCCAACTCCGGGGCACGCTACAGTACCAGCACTACCACGCGCTGAACACAGCTGACAGCAGTCAAGACACTAGCATGACATATAGTGTGTAAGTTTTGCCGTTTACCTGAGCTCAAGTGCAGCAAGTGCAGCTGTTGGAGGCTCAAGCCGTGCAAGTTCTGCTGATCTGATACGATCACAGCCTTCCTTGCGCTGTCTCTCACGGCCAAGTGCAGCTTCGGTCTCTACACAGGCTGCTAGTGCTGCATGCGCTGCTGCTATGAATGCTGCTGCCTCGCCAACCTGGAGGATGTTATGATAGTAGCACAAGCAAACAGAGTAGCAAAAGTGACAGTGGTAGAAGTGCAAGTGCAATAGTATATTAGTACGTGCAACACTGCTGACTGTCACACAGCAGTGTAAGTAACCACTTGACATTGAGCATTGGTTGCGTATGAGCTATCAGTGTCAGGCGCATGCCCATGGCAGATTAACGCAACGCTGATTGTATGCTAGCAGCAGTAAAAGCAATCGCAGACTGTTGAATGCGGGAAAGTGGTTGCAGCGACATCAGAAGTGCAGTGTAGCACTTGAACTTAAGTACCTCAGCTAGACGAGCTTCACCAAGTTTAGCATCATAGTTAGCAAGTGCTGATGACATGCCTGGCCTCTCCTGTTAGTGGTGTGAATGTCACAGCACAACACACAGCCAGCATAAGCTTTAACACCTTCAACAAGCAGCAACAGCGCTTGTTCGAATTCAATGGATGACGCAGCAGCACCATTCATCGCAGCAGCACTGTCTAGACACCAGTAACATTTGCATGTACAATGTGGTGCAGTTAGTAATGTAGGAGCAATAATAACAACATCGTGATCCCTACCTGTACACCAATAGCAATAGCAGCTTCAAATGCAGCAGCATGCCTCTCAGCAGCAGCACGTAGTGTTTCTCGTCCCTTCTCACGTCTGTCTTCCTCCTCACGCTGACCACGCTCACGTGCAGCAACCTAAAGTTTTGTTTAGTTCACAGAGTGCAGTGTAACAGCATGTAGTGTATTAGAGCAGCGGCATGCAGCAGTATATGAGTGCTGTTGGCTTATGTGCATCCGCTGTGTATACTAACTACACGAAAACCCAAGCCAGCGCGCAAACAGCAGCGCTGTATTCACAACGTGCTGATACTGCTACACAGCATGAGCTTCAGTATAACCTCATGGTGTCAAGGTGCTATATGTCATTCTTAGTTGTACTAGCATAAACTCAGCTTCTAAAGTCGGCTCGAGCAACTGAGCCTGAATACTGAGCCTGTACACTGAGCCTGTACACTGAGCTTTTGCACTGAGCTTGTTTGCTTACCTGTGCTAGCAGCTGTGCAGCATCTTCAACAGCAGTGACAGCTACTTCAAAGGCAGCAGCAGTAGTGCCACTCTGCAGTGCAGTATCAGCACTAGCAGCAGCATCCTCAGCAGCCTTTGTTGCTGTCTGCACAGCACTTACATCACTGATGCCTGCGGCTGAGGCCAGGCCAAGAGAGGCTGCTATTGAGGCACGAGCCTTACGCAGAGCCTATTAGTTTGAGATTGACGTTTACAGTGGCATGACAAGAGCGAGTATATGCTTATAGTCAGCGGGTTGTTGGTGTTGCTAAGTGTAAGCTTGCTAACTCGATGCAGAGCAAGCTGTTGATGGTGCCAAGCCTTAACAAAGCACGCATGCAAAATTACAGCCCTGACTAGCAGTGTGCGTCACAGTACGGATACTACAGCAGCAGCGCTTTCATGAGCTTGCACCACATGCTAACACATAACTTATACTAATCGTTGAAAGCAAAAAGTTGATTTGTCCGTTGTGCAGCCGTTTACAAATCGAACATACCTCATGACCAGCAGCACGAGCAGTCTCTAGAGCATCCTGATCAGCCCTTAGTTGGTAGTGCAGGTCTTCAGCAGTAGCTACTAGTGACAGTGCCTGTGCGCATGTCTCTTTACGCCTCTCAAGGTCAACTTCCTGCATTGTGCAGCAGCAGTAGTAGCTTACATTAATGTGTGGTTGCTTGGAAGCATACAAGTCCTAGCAAGACAGTGCATTGTACCACAGCTACACAAGAGACAGAATGACTACTATGTGTGCTGCAAGCTTGTAGTTCAGCTACCTGTGAACACTTTCTAATCAAGGTGTGACTGGTGCAGATGTAACTGTTGTAGGTGTAACTGTTGTAGATGTAACTGTAAAAGTGTAACTCACCACGGACTGTGCAGAAGCAGCAGGTGCCTGCACAGTAGCGCTCTGCTCAATAAGCAGTGCAGCCCTTGTGAAGGTGCGCTGCATCAGACTAGTGCGCCGTGTGTTACTGCTGCTGCTAATAGTAGGACTGTTGCCACCGCTGTAGTCAGAAGCTGGCACCTGCTCATTGGCGCGTCACGATCAGCAGTCACAAACCGTTACTTACTGATTTCACATGTAAGTGACCCCATTTATGCAGCAACGCAACAAGGCAGCAACCACTCGAACATATACTAATGATGTTTCACTGAGTAGGCGCACAGCAGCAGTGTATGATGGAGAAGTGAGTGTTGGCAGTTATGTGTGTTGCAAGCGTTACACTTACCGTTGCACCACCATCTCTGCTAGCAGATACAAGCAGCTCATCACAGCAGGCTTCTATAGCTGCTGCTGCTGCACTTGCTGCTGACTCCAGAGCCACCTGTGTTGGTCATACATCACAACAGTCACACATATACAGACATGACACACATGTTGTACACAGTCAGTAACAGTCATTCCATTGGGAGCGTACAACAAGCTGTTACCATCAGTTCAGGCTCAGCAACACAAACTACAGCCAATCGCAGCAGCCGTGTATGACTGAATGCTGCTATGCAAGCGCATACACGTAGCTAGTACGTGCATACTCTACAGTATGATGTAGTACCATTGATTGATGAGCTTTCACAACTACATATATGTCTGAGTAGTTTATGGCAGTACCTTGTTAACAGTGAGAGTGCTACAGCCTTCCTGTATCCTGTTGAGCCTAGCTCTGCCACTGTCAAGATCACCAAGCAGTTGTGCTCTCTGCTGTGCTTCGTGCTGTTTAAGGGCTGCTGCTTCATCAACAGCCTCTCGTGCTGCTGTGCTCAACATCAGTGCCTGCACAGCATAAGAGTACAGTGCATACATGCACGAGTCAGCAATCACAGTACGCAGCAGGTCAATAGCTTTGTTGATTGTGAAAACTTAAGAGGATGATCGAGTAACTGACTGAAACTTATGAGAGCTTACTTTCAGATTTGACAGTTACATAAGTGACAGTTACACACAAGAGTTGACGCACCTTATCTAGAGCAGGTTTGAATATCTCAGTGTCTAACAGGCTGAGCCCCCTGGCATACTTGATAGCGCTGATGACAACTTCTAGAGCATGCCTCACACGTGGTACATTCTGTTGAAAACAGATATATAATACAGCAATGCAAGAGCGACAGGACAAGCATTGTGTGTGATAGCAGTCAGTATTAGTGCGCAGTAGGTCGTATTTGAGCCGACACAGCATTCTGCAAGTGTAAAGATTGCAGCGGTTGATTCATACAACTAGTATCTACCACAAGCCTCAATAGAAGTAGCACAATACCATAGCAGTACAGTCAACTCTGTCATTCAACGAAGACTGCACAAACAGTAGTAGTGCACATTGACACATGTTACACTAACATACCTGTATGCCATGTATAGTAGCCTTCTCAACAGAGCCAGTAACAATGTGCATAGCACGTGTAAGCTTGTGCTCCCAGATACGCTCTTGCTTACGCAGCCACCACTTCTGTATCTTAACAGCATATGGCAATAAGATCCTGTCCTTGATAGTCTGCAGAGCTATCAGTACATCAGCCTGCATGTGTTGTGGTTAATTATAGTGTTACAGTGACAGCATACACACATACACAGTAAGAATTAGCAGTATGTGGCGCACAGCAAGCGCATCAGCTCGCAAACGAGCTTGTACGGATGAAAAGTTTCTTGCTGCAGACTTGCGTGTGCAGCTCAGAGTCATCAGCAACTGCAGTCACATGTGCATCACAACGTTATAGCACAATCTGTGCACTAGTGCTAAGTTCGTTACGCTGCGCAGTATAAAAGTACCTGGAAGAATATCTTTGTGAGGCCAAGCCTGTACTGCTCCTGTGTGACAGCAGCAACAGCCTCAGGGTGTGTCATCATGCGAGCAGCTGTTGCTTTGTCAGCCCTCACAGCTGCTGCATTGGCACCTGCCCTTGGTGAGCTAGCCTTACCAGTGCTGCTGTTGCTCAGGAAAGCCTGCACATCAGCCACTGCTGTTGCATTGCTGGACTGGCTGCTAGTGCGCCGCAGCTGCCTCTGTGTGTGTTAGCGCAGCAATCAGTAGTAGTGTGTGTGTGTCAGTAATGAGCTTTGGCAAGTGTAGTACGCAGTGCTTTGAAACCAGCGCTACGAGAATAGTGCATATCACTACACACTGGCAGCACGAGGCATTGCACAGCGCCACTGCAAAGATTCCGCTGTAAGTATGCACAACAGCACTTGCCACGCACCCACTGGTGCTGACACTGGTGTGTGCGCTTCGCTATCAAGCAATGCTGGAGCACGCGGTATCAGCATCAATTGTATGGCACTAGCTGTATCTTTTTTGTTGAACTTACATCGGGCAGGTCAAAAGGATGCTTAGAGGACACATCAAAAACCCTGAACTGGTTAACGAACTCTCTGTAGGTCATACGTGTAGGGTAGCCTGCCCGTCTGATCTCCAGTGCTGACATCACACCACTTGTCTGTGTTACGTGACAGCAAGCAAACAACCATAACATAGCATTTGTGAGAGTTAGGTATGGCTATACTGTACTATATACACTGATGCATGCGCCAAAGTAGTAGTGATTGCGGCTATGCTCACGTTGCAACTACTACGGCGGCTGCTGCGGCTGCTAGCAGTCACAAGTGAGAATGTTAAAGAGCTCGACTTGTTATAGAAGTCGCTCCAGAATGTAACTGCTCCACTATAAACGTACTATTATGAAAACAGAGTGAATTCCACACCCTATACGCGATGCCCGAAACAACGCAAATGCTGCAAGAAAAGCCACTGAGCTATTCTGCCACTACTACACAATACAGCATGTAAGCACTCCATAATGACTACTAAACTCGTACCTTTAGCTGTCGCAGCACGCTAGGCTTCTCGAACACCTGCGGCTTCAGCAGGCCGTTAGTCTTAACACAGCGCACAAACCGAGTCTGTGTACGTGCCAGCACTTCTGTGAGCTCATGCAGACTGCCAGTAAAGCGTGTTGCAACAGTCTGACCAACAGCTTTGCTAGGTGTAGCTACATTAGCATTACTCTTACTGCTAGCTGTACCTTCACTACCACTACCACTGCTAGTAGTGCCTGCAAAGGGACTGCTAGTCATGCCTCCACTGCGTGGGCTGTTGCCTGTAGTTACCAGTATGTCAGTGTGCATGGTGTTAGCATCAACAGTAAGCAAAGTCCACGCTGCTTAGAAGTTGCAAGATGATCCATAACGGCGAAGTGCGTGTGCAATGTGTCGTTATACCAGTTGTGCTTGCGGTACAACTTCAGCTAGAAGCGTACACACGACTGCGTAGTGTGCATACAATCAGAAGTATTTAGTGATAATAGCAATGCTTACCTGCTGCTGTGCGTGGTGGGCACAGTGCTGCAACAAGCTGCGATGAGCTGCGCGAGACTACATCATATAAGTGATCAAACATAGCATCCTGTGTTTCATGTAGTGGAGAGTGACAGTTAACAGTGCATTCACACAGTGAAAACATCAGCAAAAGCGATAAGTACGCTAGCAAGCTAGTCCAACTGCAGCAATACTCGGTGCATTGATTGATACTGAACATTTAGCTACTACAAGCGGTTTGAATGGACTACAACAACGGAACATGAGATTGTAGTTGAAGTTTAGCAAACTGACCTTGTTCTTGTCAACAAATCCAGCAGTCTCGTATATGATAGGCCTGCACTTTCAGCAACATGTGCAACGCGTGTACAGTCAGAAAAACATCTGTGAAGGCTGGTGCGTACCGTTGCTACAGGCTGACACTGTCACAGCAGACGGCGGACGCAAAGCCTTCGCAAGCTGCTGCATGTGCAACTTGACAGTTGACTGCACACAAGCTGGTGTGAGCAAGTAGCAATGCAGAAACACACGATGCCAGTGATAAGTTGTCTGTGCAAACCCTGGTCAGCACTGCACACGCACGTTGGAGTGCTTGTGCTGCGTTGACTCAGAGGCAATTACAGTCCACTTCTCACCACACCGCTACTGTCTGCAATGAAGTTTGCCAAACAGCTAGTGCAATGCTCTAGCTGTGACATGAACATACTGTCACTTACACAAGTGGCTCGAAGTTAGTGCTCAGTCACAGCTTCTAGGTCACAGCATTGTGTGCTCGTCAATAGCAGTGCGTAGCGCAGAAGCTGGTATATGTGTAAGTGCTGCAGATGTACAAGTATCACTTACCCAGCATAGTGCCTAATGATGAACTCGCTATCATGTGTTAAGCTGCCATCAGCATGCCTCAGTCCACTCGCAGGACCACATACAGCATAGTTCACATGAGCTTGATGTGCTCTATGAAACTTACTAACCAAACTCTGTTAGTATTCATACATCAGGCAAATGCACAGTAAGCACATGGACAGCAGTAGCAGAGAAACGGATCAGCACACAATCAGAGGTGTCAGAGTATAGCTCTGAGTGTGCCACTTGCCGTCACACTCTGAGTTGCTGCTGCACCTGATGCATTGAACACAATGTGCGTCAAATTCTACAACAAGCATAGTTACAATGAGAACACTGCCATTGCTTGCTACTGCTACGCAGATAATGTAAACACGGCTTGCACTATGTAATACTGTGATGGCATTCAGTGCTTGAAACCAACCTGATCAGAAGCAACAGCACCACGTAGACACTCAGAGTCCATAAGAGGTAGCAGTCCCATGGGTCTCTTCTCAATCAGATCTAAGCATGGCTGATTGTCAGGAAAATCATGTCTGTCAAATGGTATCTGCTCACGTGTATACTCTTCCACCTGTAGCAGCAGCACATAGGCATACACATACATACATGTGAGGACATAGCAAGAAGTATTGTAAACCACAATATCTGAACTGAACGAACACTGAAACACTGCAAACTTTGTCAGAAAGCACATGAGAGCGTTTTGTATTTACGTGATGTACCAAGGCCAGTGTACATGATAGTAGTCATTCATGATAGTAGTTTCTCATGATAGTAGTCTCAAGATAATGTAGCGCGCACCTCTTTTCTGAATGTAGCATCATTGAAGATAGACTGCAGCTTCTCATTAGTGAAGTTAATGAACACCTGACATGTGTGTTACAACAACAGCAAAACATCAGAATTACAACACAGCTATAAGTGCTGAGCACCTCAAAACGCTAGTGCTTCTGTTGTTTGCCACGCGTTGCAGCGCAATGCCATCGCGTAAGTAATAGTAAAACAGCACACTGAAGCTGTTATGCTGTACAATAAGTGCTCATATTGATCTCAGATATATACTGCGCAAATATGCATGCACGCACACAGGATGCAGTGCGTGTCATGGCATACCTGCTCAAAGCCGTTAGGTGTCAAGTCCTCAAAGCCGAAGATGTCTAGTATGCCAATGAATGCAGAGCTTGGGTCAGGATCCACATCAAATGCAGCATTAGTACGTGCTACAAGGTAGTCAAACAGTCTGCTGTACAGTGCTTTGGCTAGTGCATCACGTGAGTCACGAGCCTGGTCTGCAGTCTGAGGTGATGCTACTGGCTGTTTAGTATCAGTGTATGAAATGACAGCAATAACAGCAGTGTGGTATTGAGAGTAGTTAGTAAACAGCTGAAGCAGCAGTAGCGTAGTAGCCACTGAGGCTCTGCTGCTATCAGCGCACGCGAGCGAACTTACTGCACGACAGTATGTGTTGTAGTACGCTAGCACGTTTGAGCAGTTTCAACCTTTGCGCAACACTGATGCCCACAACCAATACTCACAACTAACAGTACTGCTACTACTACTTGTACTGATAGTGCAATTTGTGAGATATATGTGTGTGCAACAATTGTTGACTCGCCTCATGGTGTGGTGGTATGACACGAACACGTGTAATCAGTGCCTCTGTCAAAGCCTCAGCATCAAGGCCAAGCACATGAGCAGCAGTAGCCACAACAGCAGCATCTACTACTGCACAGCTCTCTCCATCAGGCAGCCCTTTGAAGTCTATCTGACCTACATGCAGCACACCTGCTACTACTGTGAAGATGCTTTCCTGTTGCAGTGAGAGAGTGTTTGCACATGCACATACACAGCAGTCAGTATCAAAGCATGTGCACCAGCATCAACAAGAGTTTGTCTAACGCAATAGAGACCCGCTAAGCACTATGTTTTGCGTGTTTGCATACTTGACAAGCTGCACTAGTGGTTGATGTCGTTATAAGCAGAACTCGCATCTGCGCAGAAGCAGCACGGCTGTTGACCCTATCAAGCACCTGCTGTACGTTTACACGCTTATACAGTTAGAGTTATGACAGTTTCAGCTGTTACCTGATCCTTATCAAAGATGTTAGCCTTGTCCATAGCATCACATGTGCTGTCAAACCCATCAGCATCATCAATGTCACTAACAGATGTGCAGCCACTAGTGTTCAAGTAGTGGAAGTGAGAGGCAGGCATTAACTTCAAACGTTTGTGCCACTCCTCAGGGGCACCCGCCAGCAACTGCAGCCAGTTGAACAAGAACAATCATCAGCAAAGACACATCATCAGTATTTCATATACACAACATACGCAAGAGTCAGCAGCGCTGCAGCAGCTGCACATGCGTTCTAATACAGAGCCAGTAGGGCTACTGCAACTGCTATTTGCATGGTGTAGCCGCAGCACTTCAGCCACTTGCAGTGCAATGCTCACTGCTCACAACACTCAGCATCGTTATCGCTATCATCACTACGAAAGCACTCATACGAGTGCTAGTTCTGTGTATAACCACTTCTAGTGTATATAGGATAGTGCCAACACATAGCAGTACCTGATAGAAGACGTGGTAGTTCCTCTCTGCACGAGGCTGTGCTGCTACTCTGCTCTTCTCTAACAGGAATGTTCTGATACGCCCACCACTGATTGTGCTCCTCTTAGCAAAGCTGAACAGTGTGAACTTACCAAACCTACTGCTGTTGTTGTTGCGCACCTGCACAGCAGTTTCAACAAGCACAAGCATCATACTCTACTGTCAGTAACGCTTGTTGTTCTAGTGCATTACACATTAGTGACTAACAGCTTTGTGCGAAAGTGACCATACACGCTGCAACTATTGTCACGTTGCGCTCTGCACAGCACCTTTCACATACTACGGAAATAAGTAATTGCTACTGCTAGCTTATCCACCAGCGAACGCAGTAGCAGCTAGCCAATGCAGCTGCTGTGCACTGCTGCAGCTGTTGTTAATGAGCACAGCTGTTACTCACCGTTTTGGCATTACCAAAGGCCTCAGTCAGAGCGTTACTGTCAACCATCCTCTCTCCAAGTGACAGCCCACCTGCATTAATCTCACCAGCATTAGACCTGATTGACTGCGGCCTACTGCTTGTACCACTGCCGCCTGCTACTGCTACTGCTTCGTGCCCTCGTGCTACCGAACTGATGTAGTGCAACATCTTCTTGGTGGTCTCTGTTTTACCCTGCATGCGTGCATGCATGAACAGCAGTGTACATATACTGATGTGTCAGTAGTAGCACTTGATGCTTCTACACATAAGCTCTAAAACTATATGCTGTATTGTGACTAGCTGTACCACAAAGCACGATTACTAGCTTTTGCTACTGAGCACTTTGTTAGCGCAGTCTGACGCTAGTCCTAGCTTTACATCACCGTTATGGACGCACTGTATGAGCTACGACTCAGCGGTCCTCTACTACTCGCATACACGACTGTTTTCAGATACACTTTGGTGTCAACAGATAGTAATAGTACTAATAGTGCTAACTTACAGCTCCACTCTCTCCACATATGATAACACTCTGATCAACACCATCTCTACGCAGCAGCTGAAAAGCATCCTCAGCCTGCACAACACACACACAAACAGTACAAGCAGCAGATCACATACAGTTAACATCGCTATTTATACTCACCTACTGATTCATTTGATTGCAATCACCACAGAAGCTAACAACTACTGAAGATATACACACAGCACCCTAACTCTGCATGACTATGCGCAGTTGCAAACTACTGTACTCAAGTATGCACTGCACAAACACGCGCATACACGTTGTGCATAGTGTATGACGCATAGCATACATATAGATATAGCTTACAGTGCCTACAGTGTATATACCTCTTGGTAGCAGTGAGGAGGCAGAGCACCATGAGGCCGCCCATGGTACATACGTGTGATCTCATCCTGGTAGATAGGCAGCCTCTTGAAAGGGTTCATTGCAATCAGGATTGGCCCTGTGCGAGTGTAGATGAGGTCCATGCGGAACCTCTGCTCAATGTTGGCCACAATAGTGGCCTCATTCAGTGGGTGCAGATCGTCCATATTCTCCACTCCTTCTGCCTGCTGCTGAGGTGCGCGGGGCAGCAGCCGCAGCGGCTCATCCTGCGCCTTGCGCCCCCTGTGCAGTGTGTGCAGTGCAGTACATCATATGCAGGCATTGAGGCTGTGAACGGTGTATATACATGCTGAACTGCCCCGGGGTCCTAAGGACATTGTTAGTGTAGCACTGATTTTCAATGCGTATTTGGCAAAGCATACAGAGCGATGACGCTCATAGGAATATGAATTTTAGCAGTGAAGTGTAAAAAGCGCGGTCTTTTGCATGGCATGTTGACGTACTTTGGGGATGTCTGTCGTGGAGCTTTAGCATCAACCGTGACTTTCTTGCCAGCCTTGGTGGAGACAACCACAATGTTGTCCTTGACAGACACCACTGTGGCCTCGATGAAGCCCTCTGTGTGCAGCAACAATGAGCAGATGCGCACAGCATGCTGGTGTTAGATACGCTGAGCGTGGCTGCAAAGATCTGTGTGTTGACCTGAATTTTCTGGGCCAGCTGCTTTGAAGCACACTGCGCTTGCAGCAGGCAGCATATGAGCGAAGCATGTTGCTGCTACATTGAGGTACAGTCAGATAATGCTGCTAGCAAGCAATAACCCCTGTAGGCGCTGCTGAGCTCTTACCATCTGCATCGCTCAGCCAAACTGGATACCCAGCATTGGCAAACTTCCAATCTGTTAGGTGGTCCATGCCACACTAACACAGCGAAGCACGCTGTTTGCAATCACAGCAGGAGCGCTGCCTGCTGACACCTGGAGCAAAAAGTCGTTTCGCGCTTCGCTCCCAAGCGAAGAACCCCAAAGATCCAAAGCTGCGTGGAGACTGCTGCCCCTTTCCAACATGGCTTCTTTTGCACTCGGCGCTGTTCAGGCTGTGACGAGCGAGGCTGACTTCGACGCTGCAGTGAAAGGAGCTAGCAGAGCAGCCGTGTTCTTCTGGGCAGCATGGTGCGTGCTGTAGATCGTAACTTCTATGCTACACTGTAATACTGTGATCTGTGCTTGTAATATTTAATCGCAGTGTCTATTGCTTGCTCATCCTGCGTCAGGCACGAGCCCTCAAAGCCTCAAGGCCAGATGGATGCTGTCTGGACGCAGCTTGCGGCCCTACACGCCCACGAAGGCATACGTTTCCTCAAAGTAGAGGCTGAAGCTGTGCCTAGCGTCAGTGAGAAGTACGAGCTCTCAGTTGTGCCCACCTTTGTGCTGCTGGAAGGTGGACAGAAGGTGGCAGTGATAGAGGGCGCTGACCCACCTGTGCTAGCAAAGCAAGTGCAGGCATTCGCTGCATCTAAGCCTGCAGCACCTGCAAGCGATGCAGACGCTGCTGCAACTAGCGATCTGACAGGGCGTCTCAGCAAGGTTAGTTACTGTTGCAGCAGTGCCTCACTAAACATGCACACTAGCTCCTTCAGATATTGTGATTGTCCTCTCTGCTAAGCCTTGCTGCAGAGCCAGCATAGATAGCACATGTAGCTGCACCAGCTTGATATATGTGTATTTTGCAACAGCTTGTATCACGTGCAACGATTGACATGGTGCACACTGTGGCAGTTGGGAGCAGAGACACTCACTTTGTCACACTGTTGCGTTCTAAAATAAAAATAAAAAAATACACTCTACATTACTGCAGCTCATCAACTCAGCGCCAGTCATGCTGTTCATGAAGGGCACACCACGAGAGCCTCGCTGTGGCTTCAGCAAGACCACTGTCAAGACGTTAGAAGATGCCGGTGTGCAGTTTGGCAGCTTTGACATACTACAGGTGAGCTTCTCGCAACCATCACTTTACCAACAAACTCAGATAAATAGCAATACCATATACGCTGCAACACCAGATAATGCCGTAACCAGAGACCCTCATAACTAGCTCAATCATTCAATGTTCGTGTAATGAATGATGGAACAGGATGACGAAGTCAGGCAAGGATTGAAAGCTTACAGCAACTGGCCAACGTACCCACAAGTGTACGTTAGAGGGGAGCTGATTGGTGGCATAGACATACTCAAAGAGATGGCTGCAGATGGTGATCTAGCTGCTGCACTTGGTGTTACTACTACTGCTACTGCTACTCCTGCTAGAAGTGATGGTGGTTCCAGCAGTACCGCTGCTGCTACTGCTACTACTGCTGCAGTAAGTAAGCAGAGTATTGAAGAGCGGTGCAAACAGGTGAGTCACTATGACACTACCAACTGTACCAACAGACAACGTGTACACACAGCTTATTGGCGACCTGCGTAGTCCAGTTGTTGAGCTGAGGGGCCACAAGTGCTGTGCAGCAATTGCTGCACTAGCACCTTAGCAGCGAGTTGTGAGCTGAGTATTACAGCAGTGACACAAGAGGTTGATGCTGACGCTGACTCACATATAACGCCACTGCATGCGCCCATTGTACTGTTCATTTGTGTGCAGTTGGTCAACAGCAAGCCAGTGATGCTATTCATGAAAGGCAATCCAGCTGAGCCTAGGTGTGGCTTCAGTAGGACCATAGTAGCACTGCTGCAAGAGCAAAGCTTTGAGTTCAGCACATTTGATATACTGCAGGTACTTAAGCTAGTATTACTTTGTATGTGAACATGTGCTGCACTACATGCTTACTACGACATTATTGTGCTATAATGCGGAAGAAAGAAAGTTATGCAGTGGTAATATCTAAGCGCTCTCACTGTGAGCGTTCTGAATGGCGCTCAGCAATGTGTCTGTCATCCATGCTGATCTTTGTTATGCTGACAAAACATGCCTGTCACTGTGTGTGTTGTTCTGCTGTTACACACACGCAGGATGAGGATGTGCGACAAGGACTGAAAGAGTACAGTAACTGGCCAACATACCCACAGCTGTACATCAAAGGAGAGCTTGTTGGTGGCATTGACATTGTTAAAGAGATGGCTGAGAGTGGTGATCTGGCTGCTATGAAGCCATAGTAGTAGCAGCACTATTGATGTTGGCACCACTGCCACGCTGCTATCA
>AXNI01019182.1:0-27044 GCA_000498555.1 Heterococcus sp. DN1 | reverse complement strand
ATTTGCTTTATCAAAGCTATGCTATTGGTATTTATTTGCTTCGTCAATTGACTTGCAGATTGATCCGCGTAGCTTTCCAACGCAGTCCTCGTGATGCCCTATGCTCGATGCTGGATGCTTCCCTTTGTGTAGCATTTGTGCGAGTCGCAACTGTTAATGCATGCAACAACTCATCAGAACTAATTGTGTTTGCGATTGTGTTATAAATACTGTAGGGCTTGATTGAAGGCAACGCATACGCATTTGGCGACTATGTCATTCGGATAGGCACATGCAGAAAAGGCAACACCTACAAAGGGCTTGTGCTAGAGGTGCTCATACATTGTTACAGCGCTATATACGAGTAACGGCTATATACTAGTAACGGCTATATGCACACGGTGCACTGTACAGCAGTCTCGTGAATCAGAGATAACGAATGGCATCGCGTCACTTTACTGGTCACACTCCGCATCACTTCTGTGCGTCTACTTTACTGGCACTGCATGCTATGCTTTGCTGTGTATGCATGATGCTGTACCTGTGTCTCACAGATTGAGTATAAGCCATGCAGCAGCGTGATAGATGGTTTGAGTATGATTAGAGCATTACTGCCAACAGTTGATACAGCAGCAGCCTTCAAGCAAGCATGTGTGCTACCAGGCGAAACACACACTACAGAGCTTTCACAAGACCAACAACAGCAGCAGCAGCCGTCAGTGTACAGTCATGCCCACGGCGCTCTGCAACTGTGTGCACTGTTCAATACACTACTAGCATGATAATCATTGCAATGCAAATACCATGCTGCACCTTGCAATGTAGAGAACAAGTTTGCTTGCTCTCTGCTCATTGTGATCTAGTTTGTGCATCGTTGTGTTTACTTGTGCGAAGCTACCACAGCGCGTGCTGCTGTTAAGCGTAAGTAGTGTTGCGCTCTTTTACTGGAGCAGTACATGGCAACCACGGTAGCGAAGTACAAGCTCAAACAACGTGCGCAATCGAACGCAGTCTATTGGTGCAAACGTTGAAACTACATTGTATGTGGACTTGAAGGGAACCGCGCTCAAATGACTGCCAACGACCACCATGCAGCAGCCTCACAGCGAACTCCTGTGTGCATGCAGTTCACGTCGCCTTACGTACTACAACAGCTACATCATTATTGCCTTATACTGCACGCAAGCCACACACTGCTTACGACATCAGCTCCCGCGCACCCTTCATTATTGTTTCATTATTACTACTTTGCTTTACGTATACGATGTACCCTCTCGCGCGCTCATTGGACTGATCGATCTCCTTCCGCCCGCTGCAACTACTACGTACGACTACATACGACATGCACAAACAAAGACTGATTTCCGTTTTACTCAAGGTTCTTGTAATCCCCTTCGTGTCGCCCCCGTTGCTGGGCTGCTCCATCATGTTCCAATACGACACCTTCAAGACAAATGCTGCTGCTACTGCTGTTGGTGCTGCTGCTGTTGTTGGTATTGCACTGCACCACAGCACAGTTATAGCACAGTCGCAGCTGTATGTAGATCACAAGCACTGCATGGTGGCCACAACAGCCACCACTACAACTGTCACAGTCACCACTGTTGCTTCAGCATGCCACTTGCGGCGCGCTCACACACAGCGCCGTCATACACACGATAACTCATAGGCGTACTGCCAGGCCGCAGTGCTTTGTTGTGTAGCAGTTTCAGTTAGTGCTACCATTCAGGTGCTGCAGTGGCACGCTGCTCAGCTGCTGCTGCTGCTGCTGCTGTGTGGTGTTAGAGTCAAACTTGCTGGCAGCAGTGATGCTAACAGGTGTTGATGGTGCTGTTTCCATAGCTTCATTCAGCTCTCTTAACAGTGTGTCACGGTCTCCTGTGCCTGCCAGTAGCTGTCCTTGTAAGCTCATCACTCTGTTAGAGTGTAAAGTGTTCATATAGCATTACAGATGTGTTGTATATGTGTGTGAGTGTGCGTGCACACGGCAGCCCGTGTCGGCGTGACTACATGCATCAAGAGCACCACTTACGCTACGGCTAGTGTTCAATGACATGATCGTAACAACTTGTGATAGTAGTGTAGCATCCCCACTGTGTTTAGTGCTTGCACCGCTGTCTGCATTTGCGAAGAAGGATATGCATACCATATATATGTATAAAATGTGATATTATACATATACCATAACTACTGACCTAGCTTGGTGCTGCATGAGCTGGTTCATGCTGAGCATACTCTGTGTAAGGAAGTGCATGTTAGCAGTCAGTGCTTCTACAGCTAGTGTTGATCTGCCCATATAGCCCTCTACTGAGACACCACTAGTACCACTGCTGTTAATGTTGCTGTGGTTACCACCTCTAGATGACGCGCCATCAGACTGACCCATCTCAACCTGCATATATACCAAATGCACAGCATATGATGCATCAGCATAATGAGAAATTCGTTGTGATGACTTGACACAGTGCATGCTTCCTGAGCTATAAGCCGCTGTCTTACGCTTAGGTAAACACACTTCGAACAGCTGATCCTCTCATTGCAATTGAAGCTGGGTATCTCATTGCAATCACATTAAGATGCGAACGCGCCAGTGATGCTTGCACTGAGTGGCATACATCAGATTAGCACTCACAGTATTAACAGCAGCTTCAAGGCCTTGTACAGTCTCTAGTGCTTGCATGACGGCAGCAGTAGCTTCACTGTTGTTACTGTTACTGTTACTGTTGCTACTGCGCTCTTCACTATCAACAATAGCTCTTGCTGCTTTAACTGCTGCCATTGCTGCCTCTGCAGATGCTGCTACCTCTTCAGCAACCTATGATATTACACCGAACAGGCACACATATGCACATCAGTCAGAGCGAGCTGTGAGGACTTGGCGCTGTGTGATACGATTACTGCAGTTTAGAATGATCAGAACGACTGCTTTAGACGAGTGCAAAAGTGTTAGCATAAAGCTTAACCTGAGGCAGGCTCTTGGTTCAAATCGGTACACCCCGACAGTGTGATTGCTGAC
This sequence comes from Heterococcus sp. DN1, assembly GCA_000498555.1. Lineage (NCBI taxonomy): Eukaryota > Xanthophyceae > Tribonematales > Heteropediaceae > Heterococcus > Heterococcus sp. DN1. The sequence goes on along the minus strand of AXNI01019182.1, from coordinate 24,049 downwards.
TTGTGAAAGAGTGATGAGTATCAGTTGACACAAATAGTTCAAGTACTTACAGGTTGTGCCATGCCAAGCCGTGTAGCAGCACTCTCCAAGTCTTCTTGCAGACGGCGACGCTGTTGTGTATGTGTGTGATGTGTATGGATGTGTAAGTAAGTGTAGACGTCACTATATTAGACTCGTGTACACGGCGTTCGTATGAACATCTGTAAATAAAGACCAGCTCCCCCAATATGATCTTGCTGCACATTGTGCAACATGCTGTAGTGTCCTATGACAACGAGGGGCGATAATGCATGCTGCAGAATACTGTACATGAGTGTCATCAGTATAATGAGTAGTATCACAGTAGACCTGTCTGATGTATGCATCATTAGCAGCACGCTCCTTTTCAGCTTGTCGCTTAGCATGCACACGTGCTGCTGCTGCCTTAAGTGCTGCTGCTCTCTTAGTCTCGCGCTTTTGTAAAAACGAACACATGCATAACGATTTCACACGTTTCACACCGATACAAAGGCACGATATTAGCCAATGTGGCAGTGACTACAGCATGACGCGCAGTCACGCAATAGCACACAGCGGCCACTACTATTCTGCATAAAAGTGATTTCACTGTAAGAACAGTGTAAGCATCACATCAAGCAATCTTCACTGTGAACACAATAATCACAAAGGCCAACAACGACGATGCTGCATTATTGTAGGTGATGTAATAAAAAAATAAACGTTACCTGATGTGACTGTGTCTTAATAAGGGCACTCTCAGCCTCTTCAGCAGCACGGAGTGCATCAGTGACAGCACGTACTGCTGCTGCTGCTACACTGCTGCTGCCATTACTGCTGTGACTGCTGCTACTTGGTGTACTCCTGTCGTTAGCAGTAGCTAACTGTGCACTGACTGTGTCATCATCTGTCTCACTTACTGCAGATTGTGCTGCTGTGATGAGCTGCAGTGCACGCTGTACCGATGATGCTACGCCCTGCTTATGCAGCAGCAATGTACGAACACATGCAGGCATACGTAACACAAAGCGAACGTTAGTATGTGATACATTGCAGCTTACAAGCTGGAGGCATAGTAATAATACACAGCCAAGCAGGCTGCTCGTAGCACAGAGTACAGACTCCAATACAGCAGCAATAGTGGCTGGTACAACCATTACAGCCACTCACAGCAATGTTCAAGTCGTGTACAACTGGTGTTACCACTGCAGGGCACATGCGTTGCTATGACTAGCTGCAAGTGCTTTAGCACAAGCACTCTGCTCCATAGAAAAGCATTTCGGCAGTGTATCACTGACAAAATAACGCAGTACCTGCGGCTCATCACATCCAAGAGCAGTAGCTTCACTCCTAGCAGTAGTGAGGCGTGACAGTACTGCAGTTAGTTGCTCTCTAGCATGTACACGTGCAGTAACAGCTGCTTCTTTACGCCTAGCTGTTGCTGCGACAGCATCCTCAACTGCTGCTACTGCTCTGTAAGCCTCATCTAGTGCTAGCTGTGATGAGGACACTCCCCCTTCACGACTTAGCAACTGTTGTCGATGTTTCGTTATCAGTCATGGGATTATACGTGTAATACAGGGAAGCACAAGCGTAAGTGTAAATGCAAAAGAACAGGTGTGTCCTCCATGTTGGCTACACTTCGATGTGCTACTATCATGTCGATCCAAACTAGAGCGAAGCTACTTGAGTGTCGCAACATTCAGTCGATAGACTGCGCAAGGTATGACGTAAAAGAGCATAACGCTGCACTCAAGTGACAGTTACATAACAGTGCCAGTTTAAGGGTGTGACGCACCTCAGTAACTGCTTGTATAGCAGTCTCAGCACTGCGCAGAGCTTCAGCCACCCTTGCAGCAGCTGCAACACCAGCAGCAGTAGCAGCAGCTGTAGCAGCAGCCACTCGCTCAGTGCACTGCATGAGTGCTGCACGCGCTTGGCCACGCTGAGCCTCAATGCTGTCCAGCTTGCGCAGCTCCTTGTGCACTAGTGTGTGAACTGCAGTGATGATAGTCTGTGCTGCTGCTGTGGCCTTAGCAGCAGCTGCTGCGCTAGCTCCACTGTTGCTACTAGCAGCAGTAGTGCTGGTAGCAGAGGGTGTGAGCCATGAGCTAGTGTCTGTGCCTACAGCACGCCTTGCAGTTGCCAGAGCGTCCTGCAGCGAGTACAGCATGATAACGAGTTTTTTTGTGAACTTGTTGTGTATAACTACAGTGAACACAGGCATGTCTTACTTGTAAACGAGCAGCAGTAGTGGTCTGACAATGTTGCTATGTGCTGTACTTTTACAGTGTATGTATACAGTTACTGTGTTCTGCTGGGCATAGCATATGCGTGTAATCGCAGCATCTCACCTCAGCGCAATTTTGAGCTTGCGACAGCAGTGCTGACACAGTCAAATTGTTAGCAAATGCAAAGCTTGATGACCTTGCATGCCTATTGTGAGCACTAGCACCAGCACCACTAGCACTAGTAGTAGCAGCACTGCTATTGTCAGCTGTAGTAGTGGTTGCACTGCTGCTGCTGCTGCCATCGTTGCTGTTGAATGCAGTAGTAGCAGTGCTCTTTGGACTGAGCTGCACATCACGCCAGTATGCTATGTCCTGCCACTCTGCTTCAACAGCACCACTGCTTAAGTGATCACTGCGTGCCTTGTAGTTAGCTACTGCTGTGCACACCTATAGCATAGCACAAAAGACGTTGCAGTGCACAGTGCAGCGAAACGGAGTGTGACATGAGATTAATGAGCAGCTACACTCGAGCTACACAATTGACGCATCACATCTGAGCTGCACACAGCATGCTTGTCAAGCAAAGATGCACTGATGATCGTTGTGCGTGAGTGCATGTACTATTGTGTGGTTGTTGTTGTTGTTGTTGTTGTGAGTGTACCTCATTGTAGTGTGCTTGGCATGTCTGCAGCCTGCGCAGTTCAATCTTCCTAGCAGACTCAGCTCTCTCTGCACGACCAGCATGCCTGTGTGCTGCAACCTGTGATCATTAGCAGTGACAACAGCAACAAAAGCAGTAACAGCGCTACAAAACGTTAGCTATAGTGCAGTAGCAAGGTGTTTACAACCGAATGTGTGTGCGATGATGGCAAGAAATCAGTAGTAGCAAGAAATGTGTAAACATGGCTTGTATCGAGCATTTGGTAGTTTAATGTGAGTGCTATATCAGTTGTCAGAGTTGCTAGACGTACCTCTGCCGCCATAACAGCTGCTGTCACACTCTCTACTGAATGGGCGCCTGTCTCACTCTATTGTTTACATAGAGCAAAGTGTGTACATGCATCAGTCAGCTACACTTTATCAAGGAACAACATCACATCCTCAAACACACAGCAAAGACTTTGTGCACAACGTATGAGCATGCGAGTAACAGCACTACCAGAACTTGTTGTGATGTATTGTATGTGTATGAGTTATACCTCCGCTGAGTGTGGTCCAAGGTCAATAGCACGCTTCAGTGACTCAATAGAGCTGTGTGCTGTAGACATATCATCATCAGCTTGAACACCTGCTGCGGATGTAAGCATACAACATGTAGCGCATGCGTCGTTGTTTAGTGCTTGGTAATCGATAAACAGTGTGTATCACGGCATTAGACGTGCTAGTTCATCACAGTAGCGGAAGCATGAGTTTGATGTGTATTAGAACAATACACTGTGGTGACAGAATGCTATAAACAACGCCCAATGCAGACCACCACAACAGTGTTGTCTCGTGTCATTATACACCAACGCTTACGCTCAGCAACAGCGGCGCACTGTTCGCTATGGCGCAGCAGGTCATCTTAACTGTGCTGTTGCGCAACATGTCGCTGTACAGCCTCTGCAAACCATTGCATAAGTGATGCGCAGACAACATTGCAGCGCGCAGAGGTAGCACTCTCTACTTGACAATAAGAGCTGTAGATTGCAGGTTGCTGCTGTAGTTAAGGCGCGAAGTAGTGTTGATGAAGCTACATCTTGATGACAAGAGCGCATCGATGCTAGATCGAATGTGCACAATCGTCGAGAGCAGCCAAAATACATACTAGTTCATGCTCAATCCACAGCAGCGCCTACGCCAACAGCACATCATGCCGCTCGCTGCAACTGCATTAGCAGCTTAATCAGCAGCAGTCGAATCATCAGTAACTGAGAACAAGTGACTATATTCTTCGTAATGATGTGGGATGCCTTACCTGATTGAGAGACGCTCTTGAGCACAGCAAGTGCTGCAGCAAGCCTGCTCTCAAGCTGTGGTAGCTTTCTTTTACCATGTTCAACAAGTTGAAGATGACGTGCCATTCTTTGCTGTTCATTACTGCAGGCCTCGTCCTCCTCGCGCACCTAGTTGATACAGTGGTGGTGGTATGTGCACATAGCAAGCAGTACGGATGCATACTTCGTGTTAGTGCTATTGCTGTCAGCACTGTGATACAGGTAGCTCTGGTGAAGCACTAGTAAAATCGAGTAGAGAAGCAGCAATGTATGCTTGAACTCTCACTGACTCCGCTACAAGCACGCACATCGTTAACTAGAGTATGTGCTGCATGAAATAGCGTGTAGCATGCAGTGTGTGCGTACCTTATCTCTCAGAGTACGTAGCACATTGACTGTAGCAGGAAGTGTGCCTTCAGTAGTACTGCTGCCACTGTGTGCTGCTGCAGCTGCCACTGCACTTGCTATCGCTACATGCGCTGCTTCAATCTGAAACAGTGTGTAAGCGAAATACAACAACCATGCACGCAGTACGTTCACAGTGAGCATATGTGTTTAGCACCATTACACTACAAGATTTCCCACAAGGCAATTGTGTGTACTAACAATATGAAGCTGCATTCGCAAAGACATGCAGCACGGATCTGGAACTGCAGCTGACGCAATGCATGCACATAGGTTCTGTTTGTGTAACGATTATATCATGTAAAGACAGTAACGGTAGTAACGCCTCACCTCAGCCTCAACAGCAGCAGCAGCAGCAGTGATGCAAGGTGATGTGTGATGGTGTGCATCATCGTCATCAGTAGTAGCATCAGTAACTGCTGAAGATGTAACGGCCGTGTGACGCGCCAGTAATCCTTCTAATTCTGCCCTCAGCTCTGCTGCTACACGACCTGGCATAGCAACAACAGTAGTATCAAGAGCATAGCAACAGCAGCAGCAGCAGCAGCAGTGAGAACAACAGTGAATGCATCAGCTACAGACCAGATCACACACGTAACAGCATTGCAGTGTTGTGAAGGCACACACCAGCTGGAGCGTGACGATACAAGTGAACAGTACAGTGTCATGCATAGCAAGCGCATGTATGTATGCACAATTGCTGTGTGCTTACCTGAGCGTTGCTTCTTGTTGTTAGCTATATCAACAGCCTCCTCAGCAGCCAGTACTGCCTGAAGATACACAAAACAGAACACCACAACGAATCATTACGAAGAAGCAATCTCGATTAGCAGTGACCCTTGTTTACAGCGCACACAAGGTGAACACACTCACAATCATAGCTTAGGAGAAACTTGCCACCAGTCTTACTTCCAACCAGCATTGAACATGTTTTATCACAAAGTGTAATAAGTGTTTGTATGTGTATGGTAGCTACCTGAGCAGCAGTAGCCACAGCAGTCTCAGCAGCAGCAGCATGTGACAGCATATCAGCATCATTACTGTACTGTGAAGCAGATGTGTCATGCACTAGCTTATGTGCTGTCTGTACGGCTGTGCGTGCTTCACGCAGTGGCACTGTGACCTGTTGTTGTAACAACGAACACACACAATATGACAACTGTTAAGCACATTGTCCGAGCACAGCAAACATTGATATCTGAACAGCATCATCATTACCAAAGGACCATCACGCTCGGCCAGCACCACATTTCCCCGCATAATGCACAAAAGTGCTGTAGGTTAGTTGTGACAAAACGTTGCACTGGCAGTAGTGTACTAAAGGCATGTAAGACCATATGCGTGCATATAGAGTGTGTGCTCGAACAAAGGTATATACCTCATTAGTTGATGCCCCCATAGTGTCTGCCTTTGACTCTGCTGCATTGAGTGCTGCTGACATTGCATCCAGCTGTAGTTGTAATGTAGTGATAGCATCATGGCACAAGTTGTGGATGCAGAAATCAGCACGAGCAGACATGCAATACTGTAGAGTCACAAGCAGGTGCAGTGCTAGTAATAGATGATGTAGTATGATACTATGATACCAGTAGTAGTTTACAGTAGATACCTTGAGAGCAGCAGCAGTGCGTCTGCCCTGTGCTTGTGCAACTCTGTGTGCAGTCCTCTGTACATACTGCTCAGCCAGTGCAGCAGTAGCAGTAGCAGCAGCTGCAGCATGTGCCAACTGTGATATAACACCTGATACTGCTGAGTCATTGCCACCAGCTGCACGCCGCAGCAGTCGTGATGCCACACTCACAGCCTGTTTGGGTGATAGCAAGTGCGCCACAGAGTGTGTTGGAGTCGAGACGTCGGTATATAGCAACAAGCACGCTATAGGCCAATAATCTGCACTTCAGCACGCAGCATCGATGGTGCACAAAAGTGCACGCGTAAGGGCGCAACATGACAAGCGTGCAGCTAATGAATGCCAGCAGCATTGTTGCACAACATCAGCACACACAACACTACGTAGTGCATATGCACTATAGAAAAGTGTTGTAGCATACCTCACTAGCACTGTCAAGTGTAGCTCTGCACAGTGTAGCAGCAGCAGTACCAGCAGCAGTGGCAGCAGCTGCTGCACCTTGTACTTTAGTCTGTGCAGCATCAATCTGTTGTTTAGCTAGTGTGCACTGCCTGTCACATGCTTCACGAGCACGCTGTTGTTGTGTAGCACGAATTCGTGAAAAAAATGTACAATAGCACAGTACAACAAGGCAGGGGGTTGTAAGTACACATAGGTGTCAACACAGCGGTCAATACAGTATCATGCACTGTCAACCCAGTTGAGGGGCAAATTGCTACTGCATCACTTCTAACATATCTACTAGAACATTAGTAGCAGCAGACCAACAGCTGTAGTGCTAGTAATAGTGACTACTATACCTGAGCAGTAGTGATAGTAGCCTCAAGTGCTGTGAGCTTAGCTACAAATGCTTCTACTACAGCCTTTGCTGCTGATGGCTCTACAGCTGCTACGCCTGTTAAGTGAGACCAAATAAACATATGAGATGTAATGCAGGTTTGCAGAAACGTTAGCGTCTGGCGCATACAAGCACCACTTACACACACAAAGCCTCTTACAACGCTTATAATATGGACATTATGAGTATAAAACGCTGTTTACACCACATCACACACGGTGCAGCATGAAGCACACACACAACTACAGTCAACTATGTGCCGCAAACAACATCTACAGCTGTGATAATTGATAAAGTAATGGCAGAAGAGACGAGCACTCACCAGTAGCAGCAGCGCCAGCAGCAGCAGCATTGGCCTCAGCAGCAGCTGCTTCAGCAGAGTCAAGTGCAGCAGCCACAGCAGCATCACTGCCTACATCAAGGCGCACAGCGGCAGATGTACTGGCACTGTGCCTCTCTGTAGCAGCTGCTAGCGCTGCACACACTGCCCTCCACTCACGGCCACGGCGCTCTGCTGCTGCGACTGCTCGTGCTGCTGCTGCCTCTGCGGCCTCCACTCTGTTGTGTTGTGCAGCGTAACGGTTGTAGCATAGTCAGTATACTTTAGCATGTGAACAGCTGTGAAGTTAGTGCGGAGGCAACTGGCAAAATGCGCATCCTGTAACTGGCTGTGTGTTCACAGTATCAACAAGCAACCAGTATGCTGATCGAATTTGCCAGCTACTACACTCGTGTGTAATGTACACATGATGTGACACACACAGACATCAGACATCACCAGTATGCACAATATGCGACAGCGTGTAGCATTTGTGCACTACATGCGCAGTGCCTACATGCATACGTGCAGTGGCTACATGCATACACATACATACCTACGAGCAGCATCATTAGCAGCAGCATCCTCATCACTGTTACCAGCATGTTCACCAGTGCCTCTCAGCAGATCAGCAGTAAGCGGCCTTGCAGCACGTTGGTGTGCACTCTTGAGCGATGCATCTGCTGCTTCCATTGCTGCTTTAACCTGTTATAACACATGCAGCGCACCAGTGACAAAGTGTTAGTCGACATGGTGGCTGAGTGTTACTGTAGTGCAGTTTGACTGCCAGTGCTGTGAAGTAACAGTGATAGTGCATGATAGTGTATGTAGTAGTGCGATACTGCTCTAGCTCTACTACATGACTGCAGATTGGCATAGCCCAACAGAACACTTGCCAGAGTTGCTGTACCATACTCTGCTGTCAGTCATAGTGCAACAGAACAGCTATGTGTGCATACAGTGATCATGCTACTTCAAGCAATTGAACATGTCTGTTCACTAACCTCCTCTGAGGAGTGCTCAAGCACACCAGCAGCAGCAAGAGCAGCTCGTGATGCTTGCAGCACTTCAGTTGAGCCTCTCAGTCTCTGCACAGCAGCAGCACGCTTACGCAGGTGTGCAGTAGCTAGTGTGTGTGCTAGTGCCGCAGCCTCTTCAGCATCCTTTACTTTAACACCTGCTGCAGCTGTCAGTGCCCTGTTACGCAACGATGAAAATAATGTTATGACAGCGCACATCGAGTACGGTGTAGCTATGTGTAAGTACTGAGAAGCGTCAAGATGAATGCCTACTTTTGGACAAAACCAGCATACAGTATCGACTGCTGTGTTGAGTGTGCTATAGCGTGCTGCCAGCGACAAAGAGCACCGCAAGAACCACCAACTTGCCAGAGCTTTGCAAACAGCAACATGCACTGTGCTGTGACATGCTAACTGCACACAGCACAAAAATAATAATAGCATGCAGGCACGGTAATACTGATAGTGCTGTTGCTTACAAGTATACATACACACCTCATCTCTTGAGCATCGTCTGCCTTGCGCACACAGCGCTTAGCCTCAGCTACAGCAGCAGCAGCAGTAGTGCATGCAGCCTCACACATGCTTAGTAATGCTGTACCTGCTTCAGCATCCTCAGCTGCACGCACTCGTATCTGTATTATCGTATACATACACAATTGTAGTACAACATGTTGTTGCAGTGCATTCGTAGTAACGTCAATTGGTGCTAGAGCAATTGTGTAACTGCATGAGTATTGCTGTGTGAGTACAGCATAGCACAGTCGCTTGCGCATAAGCCATCAGTGACAAGCATTTGCAACAGGATGAGAAGCAAGGGTGTGCTGAGAACAATGGCGGGTGTTGCGCTGCCTACGATACAAGACAGTGCTTGATCTTGCATGTATATGCTACTGAAGTATAGGCTAATGGATGCATGCACTGTAGTGGTAATCACCTCTGCTAAGCGGCCCTCAAGAGTAGCAAGATCACGTCCAGCTGCAGCACCCTCTCTGTAACACATAGCAAACAACAACAACAACAACAACAACAATCACTAGCGTTAGCACTTATGTTTTAACTATGCCGCTACAAGCTGATCTGCTATACATGCTCTGTACAACATCCAGACAACACCAGTGCTGACTCTGCTGTTGGTACTGCAATATGTCAGATGTTCTGCTGATTGTCAACACACTTGTACTCAGCGCTCTTCAGCGATTAAGCATGCGCTCAGCAGTTCACTGTACAGTACTACAGCACTACAAACATATACGTGTAACAGCAAAACTGTAGCTGTATGCACAACGGCTGACTGACCTGTCAAGGGAGTCTTTCTTCTGTTTAGCCTCAGCAAAAGCTCTCTCAGCAGCCACAGCAAGTGACAGTGCTGCTAGTACATCATGTGCAAGCTGTGATGGCTCATCACTCTGCTCTAGTGCACGGCGTACTGTTGCTAGTGCTGCACGTGCATCACTAACAGCATGCACTACACTGCTCTCCTCACCTACACCAGCCTCAGTAGCTCTGTGTTAGTGCAAAGTGAGTGCATTGCAGCAGCAGGAGCAGCAATAACAATGCGATTGGATTGTGAGTGATGGTTGTAGTAGCATGCGATATATGCATCACACGGCACACGTATCACTACGAGTGCTGAGCATGTGTGCTCATCAAGCTACTGTGATAGCACGACAAGCGTGCTAGTAGCGGTGTTGGCGCATGCGCCATTCCTACAACACGTTACACAACCAGCATTCCCACAGTGTCTAGCACAGTTGACTGCAGTCCAGACTACTAGCATGCCATATAGGTGTGTAAGTTTTGTTGTATACCTGAGCTCAAGTGCAGCAAGTGCAGCTGTAGGAGGCTCAAGCCTTGCAAGTTCTGCTGATCTGATACGATCACACCCTTCTTTACGCTGTCTCTCACGGCCTAGTGCAGCTTCTGTCTCAACACAGGCTGCTAGCGCTGCATGCGCTGCTGCGATGAAGGCTGCTGCCTCACCAACCTGTGATGTTATGACAGTAGAACAAGTAAACAGTAGCAGTAGTGACAGCAGTAGAGTACAAGTGCACTGTGTTAGTGTGTGCCGCAGTGCTGATTATCACTGCAGTGTAAGCGCTCAGCATTGATCACTGGTCGCACCTGCGCTATCAGTGCTTGGTGAGTGAACATAGCAGACTAACGCAGCACTCAGTGTATGCCATAGCAATGATGACGATTGCAGGCTGTCGGGCGCGTAGATTGTCAGGTGTGGTGTTATAACTTCAGTACCACTACAATGTACAGTGTAGCTAGCAACGTACGTACCTCAGCTAGACGAGCTTCACCAAGTTTAGCATCATAGTTAGCAAGTGCTGATGACATGCCTGGCCTCTCCTGTTAGTGATGCAAATGTCACAATCCAGCACACAGGCAGCATATGCATCAGCACCTTCAAACAGCAATAACAACAACCCTTATAAGTGCTGATGGAGTTCATGCAAAAACAGCTATCGCAACAACACTACACACTAGTAGCGCATTCTCCGAAGTACAGTACATACTGAGTGGTGTACCTATACAGTGCGTACAGTGATGTCTCTTATGATTAACTACCTGTACACCAATAGCAATAGCAGCTTCAAATGCAGCAGCATGCCTCTCAGCAGCAGCACGTAGTGTTTCTCGTCCCTTCTCACGTCTGTCTTCCTCCTCACGCTGACCACGCTCACGTGCAGCAACCTGACGTTTTGTGTAATGAGTGCAGTGTGACGACAATAAGAATTGGTAAGATCACAGCAGTAACAGGTGCAGCCGTTGTGCATAAGTATTGGTGGCTTGTGCGCAACCCGCTGTATCCTCTTCACGACAGCGCAAGCCATAGCGCAAACAGCAGTACTGCAGCCACAACGTGCTGTTTACCACTGCTAGTTATACTAGCATGCGTTCAATTCATGGAGTCTGCTCCAGCAACTGAGCCTACTTACTGAGCCTGTACACTGAGCTTTCTGCACTGAGCTGTTTTGCTTACCTGTGCTAGCAGCTGTGCAGCATCTTCAACAGCAGTGACAGCTACTTCAAAAGCAGCAGCAGTAGTGCCACTCTGTAGTGCAGTATCAGCAGTAGCAGCTGCATCTTCAGCAGCCTTTGTTGCTGTCTGCACAGCACTCACATCACTGATGCCTGCTGCTGAGGCTAGGCCAAGAGAGGCTGCTATTGAGGCACGAGCCTTACGCAGAGCCTGTAGTTCAGTAATAGTAGCACAGCAACAGCGAATTTGTGTGCATATGGTCAGCATACTGTGTCAAGTGCGATGTACTCTTGCTAACTCGATGCAAGCAAGGTGTCTATAATACTAAGCCCAAACAAAGCAAGTACACATGACTGCAATCTCTGATGCCAGGTTGCGCCAAGATATGAACACTGCCGCTGCAGCATTTCCACAAGCTTGTGCCATACGCTAACACACAACAGACACTGATTTAAAAAGCTACTTTGTCCGTTATACAGCCGTTGAGCAGCCGTTGTGTAGCCGTTTACAAAACGAACATACCTCATGACCAGCAGCACGGGCAGTCTCTAGAGCATCCTGGTCAGCCCTGAGTTGATAGTGCAGGTCTTCAGCAGTAGCTACTAGTGACAGTGCCTGTGCGCATGTCTCCTTACGCCTCTCAAGGTCAACTTCCTGCATTGTGCAGCAGCAGCAGCAGTATCAGCAGTAGTATCAGCATACATAGCGTGCGTGCAGTGTTGATGAGCAGTGTGCATAATGCATAACACTACGCAATGTGTACAGTCTCTTAACAGCACAGCACATCATGTGTTGAATGAACTATGCAGTGCACGGATGCATACTAAACCTAGCAAGGTAATGCATTGTACCACAGCTATACAAGAGACATGATGACTACTTTTGTGTGCAGCACACTTGACAGCAGTTCATGTACCAGTGCACACTCTTAGCGTAGTAGTAATTGATCTAAACACAACTGTTGTAGACCTGTAACTTAGAAAGTTTAACTTACCACTGACTGTGCTGAAGCAGCAGGTGCCTGCACAGTAGCGCTCTGCTCAATCAGCAGTGCAGCTCTTGTGAAGGTGCGCTGCATCAGACTGGTGCGCCGCGTGTTACTACTGCTGCTGATTGTAGGACTGTTACCACCACTGTAGTCAGAAGCTAGCACCTGTACATTGGCGCGTCACGATCAGCAGTCACAAACCGTTACTTACTGATTTCACATGTAAGTGACCCCATCTATGCAGTAACGCAACAAGGCAGCAACCACTCAAACATATACTAATGATGTTTCACTGAGTAGGCGCACAGCAGCAGTGTATGGTAGAGAAGCTAGTACTGGGCAGTTATGTGTGATGCAAGCGTTACACTAACCGTTGCACCACCATCTCTGCTAGCAGACACAAGCAGCTCATCACAGCAGGCTTCTATAGCTGCTACTGCTGCACTTGCTGCTGACTCCAGAGCCACCTGTAAGTCACAAATCACAACATTTACACACACATACATATGTGGTATATACAGCACAAACAATCAGTGACAATTCATCGCGAGAGTACAGTCAATGCTCACCAGAGCTATCTACAACCACTTGCAGCAGCTGTGCATGCCCAGAATCTCATACTTCGTAGTATACACAAACATATACAACAGTAGTACATGCATACTCTGCAGTGTATCTGTGTGTCGTGATGGCTACAGTCATATCTGTCTGGATTGTGAAGGACACTACCTTGTTGACAGTGAGTGTAGTACAGCCCTCTTGTATCCTGTTGAGCCTAGCTCTGCCACTGTCAAGATCACCAAGCAGTTGTGCTCTCTGCTGTGCTTCGTGCTGTTTAAGGGCTGCTGCTTCATCAACAGCTTCACGTGCTGCAGTGCTCAGCATCAGTGCCTGCAACCATAGCAGCAGCACAGCAGTAACAGCAGTAACATTACAATACAGCAGTGATAGCACAAGTAAAGTCAGTAACAGTGTCGCAAACGTAGTGCGCGTGCAAATAAGAGTGCGCATATTCGGAAAATATTCTGTCAGGACACCACTACTGCTGCATTGCCGCAAACATGCTGCCATGCAGCACTATACTGGGTGATTGTGAATAGTAACTGTTTCTTCGAGAGTTTTCTGTATACATGCAGCCAACAGACTACAAGCTGTTTTTCGATAGAGAAGAGTTACGCAAGTAGTAACAAGAAGTGGTACGATATATGCTAAATAGTGACAGTTTCACAAGTGACAGTTACGCAGGTGACGCACCTTATCTAGAGCAGGTTTGAATATCTCAGTGTCTAACAGGCTGAGCCCCCTAGCATACTTGATAGCACTGATGACAACTTCTAGAGCATGCCGCACACGTGGTACATTCTGTTGTTACAGACAGACGCATAGCACATCAATGCAAGAGTGATAGCATAAGCAATGCGCAATAGCAGTTTGCACCAGTGCATAACGGTTGACAAGCTGACACAGTCAATGACATGAACAGGATGCAGTAGCTAAGCCTCAACAACAGCTTCCCTGTTTCAATTACTGGCGGTATTCACACTTTATGATAGCAGCAATAGTTAACATCGTCGTTAGCAGGATGAGCACAACCATGTTACAATCACGCCACAAAACAGTAGTATCAAGTAGTGATACAGGTTACATTAACACACCTGTATGCCATGTATAGTAGCCTTCTCAACAGAGCCAGTAACAATGTGCATAGCACGTGTAAGCTTGTGCTCCCAGATACGCTCTTGCTTACGCAGCCACCACTTCTGTATCTTAACAGCATATGGCAGTAAGATCCTGTCCTTGATAGTCTGCAGTGCTATGAGGACATCAGCCTGCACGTGCATTGAATAAACATTGATTGTATACGCACACACAGTGAGCAACAGTAGAGTGTGGCATACAGCAAGCGCATCAGTAGAGGCTGTGTGCCCATGTAGCTACAAATATCGGCTAACAGCGTGCTAAGCCTTCACAAGTAGTGCAGTGTTGTCAACTGCTTCACCGCATGGCCAACTCAGCATGCACTGCTGGTTGCAGCACATGCAGCATCAGCATTAGCAGCAATATACCACGGTGTTGCACATGTCACATGTGCTTTACAGCGTATTACCGCGGCGTGTACAGTGCTGATAAGTTCGCTACACTGCGTAGTGAATCAGTACCTGGAAGAATATCTTAGTGAGGCCAAGCCTGTACTGCTCCTGTGTGACAGCAGCAACAGCTTCTGGGTGTGTCATCATGCGAGCAGCTGTTGCTTTGTCAGCCCTCACAGCTGCTGCATTGGCACCTGCCCTTGGTGAGCTAGCCTTACCAGTGCTGCTGTTGCTCAGGAAAGCCTGCACATCAGCCACTGCTGTTGCATTGCTGGACTGGCTGCTAGTGCGCCGCAGCTGCCTCTGTTCGTGTGTGTAAACAGCAAGCAGAAGTTATTGTGCGCGTGCATGTAAGTAAGCGAGCTCTTGCAAGTGTAGTACACAGTGTTATGAGGCCAGCGCTAACAGATAACTGTATCACTAATCAGTGTCAGTATACGAAAGCGTGCAACACTAACAAGGCAGCGCGCAGCGGCACTGCAAAGCTTTTCGCTGTGAGTATGCGTACTAGCAATAAGAGCGCACCCACTACAGCGGACAATAGTGTGTGCAGTTCGCTGTCAAACAACATTCGAGCACACTTAACAACATCAATTGTACAGCGCTGATTCTATCTTGTCCAAACTTACATCAGGCAGGTCAAGAGGGTGCTTAGCGGACACATCAAAGACCCTGAACTGGTTAACAAACTCTCTGTAGGTCATACGTGTAGGGTAGCCTGCCCGTCTGATCTCCAGTGCTGACATGACACCACTTGTCTGTGATACATGACAGCAATCGTAAAGGAGCACAGGTGAGTGTTCTGTGATGATAGGGCACTACTACTGCTACTGCTGCGGCTGCTAGCAGTCACTACAGCACTGCTATGGAGCGTGTGCAGTATGTATCAGAATGCCAGCGCAGAGTGCCACCACCACAGTGTATACAAACAAATCTAGAAAACTCCGAAGACACGACCTCAAACTGTCTCTTACACTAGGCAAACGCTACAAGGACAAGCCACTGAGCTACGCTGGCACTGTCACATAGTGTAGCAGGTAAGCACTGCATAAGGAATGGAAGAGGATGTACGATGTTACCTTTAGCTGCCGCAGCACGCTAGGCTTCTCAAACACCTGAGGCTTCAGCAGGCCATTAGTCTTAACACAGCGCACAAACCGAGTCTGCGTGCGTGCCAGCACTTCTGTCAGCTCATGCAGACTGCCAGTAAAGCGTGTGGCAACTGTCTGTCCAACAGCTTTGCTAGGTGTAGCTACATTGGCATTGCTCTTACTGCTAGCTGTGCCCTCACTACCACTGCCACTGCTAGTAGTGCCTGCAAAGGGACTGCTAGTCATGCCTCCGCTGCGCGGGCTGTTGCCTGTTGTCATCAATGTGCATGGTGGTAGCATCAACAGCAAGCAAAGCTCACGCTGCTTAGAAGATTCATAACGACGAAATGCGTGTACAATGCGTAACTATACCAGTTGTGCGTGCAATACTACTTCAGTTGAGAGCGAACATAATACTGTATAGCATATAAACTCACAGGTGATTAGTGATAATGGCAATGCTTACCTGCTGCTGTGCGTGGTGGGCACAGTGCTGCTACAAGTTGCGATGAGCTGCGTGACACTACATCATACAAGTGATCAAACATAGCATCCTGTGTTTCATGGTATAAAGAGTGATAGTTGACAGCGCAATCAGTAAAAGCGATACGTACGCGAGCAAACTAGTCAAATTGTAGCAACACTCGGTGCATTGATCGATATCGAGCATCGGCTACTACAAGCAGTTTGAACGGACTACAACAACTGAGCATGGAACTGCAGATGAAGTTTAGCAAACTGACCTTATTCTTGTCAACAAAGCCAGCAGTCTCGTATATGATAGGCCTGCAAAATAGTAAGTTGTGCATCATGTGTGCAGATGGCAGAAAGCCTAAGTGAGTGTCATTGCGTACCGTTGCAACAGGCCCACACTGTGAAAGCAGTCGGCAGACGCAACGCCTTGGCAATCTGCTTTGTGCTGAGTAGCACTTGACAGTTAGCTGCACACAAGCTGCTGATGGGCAAGCAGCACTGCAGAGAGTGAAGATGGTAGTGATAAACTATCTACGCACGCCCTAGTCAGCGCAGTACACACACAGTTGCTGATTGCTCATCGGCTAGCACTGTGCGCTTGCTGTGACATGCACGTGAACTAAACTTCTACAGGTGATGTCAGTGCAGTGTGCAATCATAGCCTCACAGCTACAGCATCAAAATCTGAGCGTGTGTGCTGGATACACGTGTAAGTGTTGCAGAAATATCAGTATGCATATGAACGTATCACTTACCCAGCATAGTGCCTAATGATGAACTCGCTATCATGTGTTAAGCTGCCATCAGCATGCCTCAGTCCACTAGCAGGACCACATACAGCATAGTTTACATGAGCTTGGTGTGCTCTATGAAACTTACTAACCAAACTCTGTTGATCATTAGACACCAGGCAATGTACAATGAGCACAAAGGAACAGCAGTAGCAGTGCAGATGATCAGCATCAAACCAAAAGTGTAAGCGAGTAGCTGAGTTTACCAGATGTCGCCGCACTGCAAGATGCTGCTGCACATGCTACATCGATCTCAACATGAGTCAAATTCTGCAGCAATCACAGATACAATGAGAACACTGCTATGGCTTGCTACTGATAGAGCAATACTACCAACACAAGCTGCACTGTGATGTATCATTTAGCTCTAACACCAACCTGATCAGAAGCAACAGCGCCACGTAGACACTCAGAGTCCATAAGAGGCAGCAATCCCATGGGCCTCTTCTCAATCAGATCTAAGCATGGCTGATTGTCAGGAAAATCATGTCTGTCAAATGGTATCTGCTCACGAGTATACTCTTCCACCTGCACCAGCAGCACATGGGCAAACACACATACACATATGTGAGAACGTAGCATACATTATACATCACTGTATATGAACTGACACAGCAACGTAGCACTGCAAGTCCACGCATTATAGCATATGAACGTTTTGTATGTACGTAGTATATCAATGCTAGTGTACATATGCATCACAGCTTGCACAGAAGTGCAGTATATCAAGTGCTGCAGCAAGTGTCACTCAATATAGTGGTTATGAGATAATATGGTACGCACCTCTTTCCTGAATGTAGCATCATTGAAGATAGACTGCAGCTTCTCATTAGTGAAGTTAATGAACACCTGGCACATGTGCGCAGCAACAACAGAAACAGTGCAAGCACATTGTAAGTACATGAGCAATGTGGCAACTTCAACAGTGTCTGGCACGCACTGTAATACTAGCTCCTTGCTTGCCTGCTACTGGCTGGATTCCGCTACATCACAATGCCGTTAAGCAAAGTTGCGGTCATGTGGCACACACACGCACACGCTGAATACAGATCACACTTGTAAGCACTACAGCAGAGCACAATGTAGTACATCGTAGTCTGCAGTGTGTATTATAGTATACCTGCTCAAAGCCGTTAGGCGTGAGGTCTTCAAAGCCGAAGATGTCTAGTATGCCAATGAATGCACTGCTAGGGTCAGGATCCACATCAAACGCAGCATTAGTACGTGCTACAAGGTAGTCAAACAGTCTGCTGTACAGTGCTTTGGCTAGTGCATCACGTGAGTCACGAGCCTGGTCTGCAGTCTGAGGTGATGCTACTGGCTGTTTAGTATCAGTGTATGAAATGACAGCAATAACAGCAGTGTGGTATTGAAACTAGTTAGTAAACAGCTGAAGCAGCAGTAGCGTAGTAGCAACTGAGGCTCTGTTGCTATCAGCGCACGCGAGCGAACTTACTGCACGACAGTATGTGTTGTAGTACGCTAGCACGTTTGAGCAGTTTCAACCTTTGCGCAACACTGATGCCCACATTTAATACTCACAGCTAACAGTACTGCTACTACTATATGTACCAATAATGTAATCTGTAAGATGTATGTGTGTGCAACAGTTGTTGACTCGCCTCGTGGTGTGGTGGTATGACACGCACACGTGTGATGAGTGCCTCTGTCAAAGCCTCAGCATCAAGGCCAAGCACATGAGCAGCAGTAGCTACAACAGCAGCATCTGCTACTGCACAGCTCTCTCCATCAGGCAGCCCTTTAAAGTCAATCTGACCTACATGCAGCACTCCTGCTACTACTGTGAAGATACTCTCCTGTCGCAGTGAGAAAGAGTTCATACGTTATACACACAGCATTAGCAAGTGTTTGCCGCGAGGCGTGCTTTCAGTGACTGTGAATGTGCTTGTATGCAAAACATGCTACTTCGCTGCTGTGATGCGATGCTGGTCGCTATACTGGCACTAGCATTGCAGCTTGAGCGTACACTTGACTGACTGGTGTGGACACATTGTGCATGCAACAGCATCCACACCTACGTAGGAGCAGGACAGTTCACCTTACCAATCACCTATGTTACAGTTACACGCTTGACAGATACTGGTGTCTTGACAGATAACAGTTATGACAGTTTCAGCTGTTACCTGATCCTTATCAAATATGTTAGCCTTGTCCATAGCATCACAGGTGCTGTCAAACCCATCAGCATCATCAATGTCACTAACAGATGTGCAGCCACTAGTGTTCAAGTAGTGGAAGTGTGAAGCAGGCATCAACTTCAACCGCTTGTGCCATTCCTCAGGGGCACCCGCCAGCAACTGCAGCCAGTTGAACAAGAACAATCATAAACAAACACACATCATCAGTATGCCATGTTGTCATGTACAGGCGTGTTGCTGTTCAAGCAACATGCAGCAGTTGCTGCAGCAGCCACAAATGCTTCAACTGCTGTTTACATGATGTAAGTGCAAAACTTCAGCCACTGCAGTAAACACTGAAACTACAGCATTACTACTGCGCGTGAACACAACTGCTGCACGTAGTGCAATGCTCACTGCTCATAGTACTCAGCATCGCTGCTATTATCAGTACTACAGCAGTAGGTGCTAGGTGATACGCTAGCGTATAAGACAATAGAGTAGTATAGAATAGTGCTACTATACAGCAGTACCTGATAGAAGACGTGGTAGTTCCTCTCTGCACGAGGCTGTGCTGCTACTCTGCTCTTCTCTAACAGGAATGTTCTGATACGCCCACCACTGATTGTGCTCCTCTTAGCAAAGCTGAACAGTGTGAACTTACCAAACCTACTGCTGTTGTTGTTGCGCACCTGCACAGCAGTTTTAACAAGCACAAGCATCACACTCCACTGTCAGTAACGCTTTTTGTTCTATTTCATGACACATTAGTGACTAACTGCTTGTGCATACTTAACTACATGCTGTAACTACTGTCTCACTGAGCTCTGCACAGCACCTGCTACATAGGACGCAGTTGCACTACTGCTACCAGCGTTATACTACACATGCACACATCTTCTCACCCAGCGAACGCAGTAACAGCTAGCCAATGCAGCTGCTGCACTGCTGCAGCTGTCGATAATCAGCACAGACCGTTACTCACCGTTTTGGCGTTACCAAAGGCCTCAGTCAAAGCGTTACTGTCAACCATTCTCTCACCAAGTGACAGCCCTCCAGCACTAATCTCACCAGCATTAGACCGTATTGACTGCGGCCTACTGCTGGTACCACTGCCGCCTGCTACTGCTACTGCTTCGTGCCCTCGTGCTACTGAGCTGATGTAGTGCAACATCTTCTTAGTGGTCTCTGTTTTACCCTGCATATGTGCATGCATGAACAGCAGTGTACACATTCTTATATGTCAGTAGTAGCAGATGATGCTTGTACAACTCAAGCTCTGGAACTACGTGCTGCAATGTAGGTAGCAGTGCTAAGAATTACTAGTGTCAGCTGTTGGTACTGTACACTTTGTTAGCGCAGTCTGACGATACTCCCAGCTTTACATCACCGTTACGGATGCACTGTGATGTTGTATGAGCTACGACTCAGCGGTCCTCTACTACTCGCATACACGACTGCTTTCAGATACACTTTGGTGTAGATAGATAGTAAAAATACTAATAGTAGTAACTTACAGCTCCACTCTCTCCACAAATGATAACACTTTGATCAACACCATCTCTACGCAGCAGCTGAAAAGCATCCTCAGCCTGCACAACACACACAAACAGTACAAGCAGTAGATCACATACAGTTAATACCGCTATTTGAAGACATTTACTGACCCATTTGACTGCAGTCAAAGAGCTACCAGAGAGGCTGACAATTACTACACGTCTTCTACACTGTGCAGCACTCTAACTCCGCATGATGTTTGACAGTTTGCAAACAACCTTACACACGTGTACGCTACATGTGCGCATGCATACACCCTGCGCATATTTTGTATACTGTATGTATCTATATATGCAGTGTATATACCTCTTGGTAACAGTGAGGAGGCAGTGCACCATGAGGCCGCCCATGGTACATGCGTGTGATCTCATCCTGGTAGATAGGCAGCCTCTTGAAAGGGTTCATTGCAATCAGGATTGGCCCTGTGCGAGTGTAGATGAGGTCCATGCGGAACCTCTGCTCAATGTTGGCTACAATAGTGGCCTCATTCAGTGGGTGCAGATCGTCCATGTTCTCCACTCCTTCTGCCTGCTGCTGAGGTGCACGGGGCAGCAGCCGCAGCGGCTCATCCTGCGCTTTGCGCCCCCTGTGCAGTGTGTGCAGTGCAGTACATCATATGCAGGCATTGAGGCTGTGAACGGTGTATATACATGCTGAACTGCCCCGGGGTCCTAAGGACAGTGTTAGTGTGGCACTGATTTTCAATGCGTATTTGGCAAAGCATACAGAGCAATGACGCTCATACGATTATGAATTATAGCACTGGTATGTAAAGGGCGCGGTTTTATTTGCATGGCATGTTGACGTACTTTGGGGATGTCTGTCGTGGAGCTTTAGCATCAACCGTGACTTTCTTGCCAGCCTTGGTGGAGACAACCACAATGTTGTCCTTGACAGACACCACTGTGGCCTCGATGAAGCCCTCTGTGTGCAGCAACAATGAGCAGATGCGCACAGCATGCTGGTGTTAGACACGCTGAGCGTGGCTGCAAAGATCTGTGTGTTGACCTGCATTTTCTGGGCCAGCTGCTTTTGAAGCACGCTGCGCTCGCAGCAGGCAGCATATGAGCGAAGCATGTTGCTGCTACATTGAAGTACAGTCAGATAATGCTGCTAGCAAGCAATAACCCCTGTAGGCGCTGCTGAGCTCTTACCATCTGCATCGCTCAGCCAAACTGGATACCCAGCATTGGCAAACTTCCAATCTGTTAGGTGGTCCATGCCACACTAACACAGCGGAGCACGCTGTTCAGCAATCACAGCAGGAGCGCTGCCTGCTGACACCCAGGGAGCAAAAGTCGTTTCGCACTTCGCTCCCAATCGAAGAACCCCAAGATCCAAACCTGCGTGGAGACTACTGCCCCTTTCTTTTACCATGGCTTCTTTTGCACTCGGCGCTGTTCAGGCTGTGACGAGTGAGGCTGATTTTGATGCTGCAGTGAAAGGAGCTAACAGAGCAGCTGTGTTCTTCTGGGCAGCATGGTGCGTGCTGTGGCTCAGACCTTCTGCACTACACTGTAATACTGTGATCTGTGCTTGTAATATCTAATTGCAATGTCTATTGCTCGCTCATCCTGCGCCAGGCACGAGCCCTCGAAGCCTCAAGGCCAAATGGATGCTGTCTGGACGCAGCTTGCGGCCCTACACGCCCACGAAGGCATACGCTTCCTCAAGGTAGAGGCTGAAGCTGTGCCTAGCATCAGCGAGAAGTACGAGCTCTCAGTTGTACCCACCTTTGTGCTGCTGGAAGCTGGACAGAAGGTGGCAGTGATAGAGGGCGCTGATCCACCTGTGCTAGCAAAGCAAGTGCAAGCATTCGCTGCATCTAAGCCTGCAGCACCTGCAAGCGATGCAGACGCTGCTGCAACCAGCGATTTGACAGGGCGTCTCAGTAAGGTTAGCTACTATCGCTACACTGCCTCACTAAACATGCACACTAGCTGCTTTAGGTACTGTGATAGTCAGCTCTGTTAAGCCTTGCTGCACAGCCAGCATAGATAGCATACGCAGCTGCATCAGCTTGATATATATGTATTCTGCAACAGCTTATATCGCGTGCAACGATTGACATGGTGCACACTGTGGCAGTTGAGCAGAGCACTCACTTTGTCACACTGTCACTCTGTCACACTGGTGCGCTGTTTCTGGCTACACTGCTGCAGCTCATCAACTCAGCGCCAGTCATGCTGTTCATGAAGGGCACGCCACGAGAGCCTCGCTGTGGCTTCAGCAAGACCACTGTCAAGATGTTAGAAGATGCTGGAGTGCAGTTTGGCAGCTTTGACATACTACAGGTAAGCCTCTGACTACTAGCACTTACCATGAAAGTTAATTAAATAGCAACACCATATGCGCTGTAACACTAGGGACTGCCGCGAAGAGAGATCTTGTATAGTTAGCTCATCCGCATGATGTTCGTATGGCATGTGATGGAACAGGATGACGAAGTGAGGCAAGGATTGAAAGCTTACAGCAACTGGCCAACGTACCCACAAGTGTACGTTAGAGGGGAGCTGATTGGTGGCATAGACATACTCAAAGAGATGGCTGCAGATGGTGATCTAGCTGCTGCACTTGGTGTTACTACTACTGCTACTGCTACTGCTCCTGCTGCTCCTGCTAGTAGTGGTGGTGGTTACAGCAGTACTGCTGCTGCTACTGCTACTACTGCTGCAGTAAGTAAGCAGAGCATTGAAGAGCGATGCAAACAGGTGAGTCACTATAACACTACCAACTGTACCAACAAATAACGTGTACACACAGCTTATTGGCAACCTGCGTAGTTCAGTTGTTGAGCTGAGGGGCCACAAGTGCTGTGCAGCAAATTGCTGCACTAGCACCTTAGCAGCGAGTTGTGAGCTGAGTGTTACAGCAGTGACACAAGAGGTTGATGCTGACGCTGACTCACATATAACGCCACTGCATGCGCCCATTGTACTGTTCATTTGTGTGCAGTTGGTCAACAGCAAGCCAGTGATGCTATTCATGAAAGGCAATCCAGCTGAGCCTAGGTGTGGCTTCAGTAGGACCATAGTAGCACTGCTGCAAGAGCAAAGCTTTGAGTTCAGCACATTTGATATACTGCAGGTACTTAAGCTAGTATTACTTTGTATGTGAACATGTGCTGCACTACATGCTTACTACGACATTATTGTGCTATAATGCGGAAGAAAGAAAGTTATGCAGTGGTAATATCTAAGCGCTCTCACTGTGAGCGTTCTGAATGGCGCTCAGCAATGTGTCTGTCATCCATGCTGATCTTTGTTATGCTGACAAAACATGCCTGTCACTGTGTGTGTTGTTCTGCTGTTACACACACGCAGGATGAGGATGTGCGACAAGGACTGAAAGAGTACAGTAACTGGCCAACATACCCACAGCTGTACATCAAAGGAGAGCTTGTTGGTGGCATTGACATTGTTAAAGAGATGGCTGAGAGTGGTGATCTGGCTGCTATGAAGCCATAGTAGTAGCAGCACTATTGATGTTGGCACCACTGCCACGCTGCTATCA
>AXNI01019106.1:0-12574 GCA_000498555.1 Heterococcus sp. DN1 | reverse complement strand
CATTAAGCACACATGCTTCAACGATGATTGTGGTACAATGGTTCTTCTGTTGCTCTTGCTGCATCACACATTGCTGATTGATTCAATATGTTTGCATTCGCGTCTAGTATTTCATTAGGATCAGCGAATGACATCTCCGGCTGCAATGGTTGCTGATGATATTATACTACGTGTGCGGTCTAGAAAAGAGCATCCTTGGGTTAGTAGAGGTGGCTCAAAGCTGCAGCATGCAATACAAGAATTCCAATTGCAATCTCAGGTATTACTGCTACTCACTCTAAAGCATACTCCTTCAAACGCGCTGCACTTTTTTTTTTAACAAAACCTTATTTCTATATTTGGTGCTGTTCATGCAGGTGCAAGGTAGTATAGCAATTGATGTTGGCTGTAGTACTGGAGGCTTCACTGATGTCCTCTTACACCACGATGCTAAAACAGTATACGCAGTTGACGTAGGGTGAGTAAATCGTTGTTTTATCTATAGTAATCATCAAGCAGCCATCAAGTCAACTATAGAAGTATGTATATATCAGCTTACAAATTTTTTCCTATAATGCTTGCATCTCTTCCGTTGACATCTTATATAGGTATGGCTTGTTAGATTATAGATTGAGGCAAGATCCTAGAGTCGTACTCTTGGAACGAACAAATGCTAAATACTTGAATAGCACTATCATACCTGAACCTGGTGAGTTTGTGTAGTGTTATTGATTTATTGCTATTGATGCTGATGTTGTTTTGTTATCTTTGCTGTCATTCATACATATGTATACCTGTGCGTTTTGAGTTATGAACCAGTTAAACTGTAGTTGTGTCATGTGCAATCATAATCATACAGTATCTTGCGCTTTCATACTGCTGCTATTGGCATTAGTCTTGATATCAAACATCTGATACTGCTGCTAATGCGATTTGCATTCGTACTGTTGTTTGTCGTCCCTTTCCATATTGCAGTTGATATAGTGGTCTGTGATGCTAGCTTTATATCATTACAAACAGTACTACCTCCAGCTATGAGCCTTGTTAAGCATAATGGCATATTGATATGCTTAGTCAAACCACAGGTGAGCCAAAACCTTTTCAAAACAATGCAGTCATTGCAGTTATCGTGCCTTGATTGTCTTATATATAACTGTTTGATCTGATATTCTGCAAATCCCATTTCGTTTGCGTTGTTGCGGTATTATATCATTAGTTTGAAGCAGATAGATCAGACCTTATGGCAGGTGGTGTAGTGCTAGATACAAATGTACATGAGCAGATTGTTGATAAAGCAAAGCAATGGCTACAGTCACAATCAGATTGGAATTGGCATGGTACAGTTGAAAGCCCTATACGAGGTTTAGAAAGTGGTAATAAAGAGTTTCTCATGTATGGTGTCAAGTCAAAACAGGAAAATTCAGAACTCTAATACCAGTATCAGCTAACGGTGCGCTACAGCTGTGCACGCTATTACGTTTACCATTCGTTTGCTGTTGATACGAAAGTTGCAAAGTAGTTGCTGTAGTCGTATGCGTGTATTTATACCATGTTGATACCAATCACTCGAAGCAATGCCAATTGCAATATGGTATTTGGTACACAGATATGATACAAGAGCACTGCATTCATGCAACATTGATCGATATTGACAATAGTCGTGTACAGAGGAATAGTTGCATTGTGTTACAGCACGGCATCATTTAACGTCATGACAAATTGGCATCAACAGCAACGACACTGCACTGCGCAGCAACAGCAATAGTGTGACAATAGTCGCATGATACAGCAATTGCACAACCCTGATACACAACTGCAGCAGCATCATCATGTACATTAGCAATAGTAGTAGCTCACTTTGTCCTCGCGCGCTCGCAAGTCCATTGCAAGGCGCCACATGTTTGCAAAGCTTGCTTCATTTCACAGAGATACAAACAAATACCATATCATCTGTTGTGATGTGTGACTGTATACAGCTTGCTTATGCTTATAACTGTACATTGCTTTTGAGCGACAAGTTGTTGTTGTGCTTTCTGTTGTGCTTTCTGTGTTGGTGGTGTACACAATATTATTCAAGTTTTTCAAGCTCTCTTACTCTGTCAAGAATCTCAGGCTTAGCACTTTCTTGTATTTCACCACTCAGTATGAACTCATCTAGAATGTTGTACACCTGTGTGTATACAGCAAGAGAGCAGCAGGTTTTTCAACGAATTCAGTTTAGTCATTCACTATTTGTGTATTGCACTGTCAGCAATGATCATCATCATAGAAGAACCTCTTGCGTACTTTTAATATCACATGCAGTGTACATGAGCTGTAGCATACCTTATTAAAGTTGAACACTATGTCCAGTTCACACACATTACTGAAGTAGCTGTCTAACAGTTCAACAAACAAGTGTACAGTCTCTAATGCTAGGAGTTCATTGTCATTGACATCAACACCAAGTGTAAAGAACAGGCCTGCATATCTGCGATAGATCACCTTGTAGCTCTGCAACAACAATCATGCAATAGCAAGCGGGTACATGAATTGAGCACAATTATCTGATTGGACTTGCATCAAAGGTCGATCAGATTGAACGGTAAGAGCAGGTGCAGCACCTAACCTTGAAACAAAAGGTCTACCGACTCACACTCACCTGATACTCAATGAAGTTTGTGTACTTGCGATCTCTGCTCACAACTAGTCTGTGCACATCGTTCTCAATCTTGTTTTTCTCTTGCTCATCGTACAATGGGATGTACCATTTGCTCAATCTGGTCTTGCCTTGACGGTTTTGAAGCAGCAAGAAGCGGATCTGCACGCACAGGCAGCGCACACAGGCGCGAGCAACAACAAAATTTCAGACGATTGCAAAAGATTCTGAAGGCAGTCTTGCATTGCTGTTTGATTTTAGGCTATCAGAATGAGTCACTCACCATATCTGCTGTCAAGGAAGGAGCAGCAGCAGCACAAAATCAGAGGACGGTTTCACAAAAGAGGTTCTTGTCGGCGTAATTCAAGAACCTAGCATGTATCCTGCCTGATTGTCGATACTTGAAGCATGCTTCAATTAAGATGCATAGCACTGCTCTGCATTGTGTTCTCAGCTGCAGCCTTCACGAGCAATGCGTTGCATCGAGCCAATGGTTTTGTAGCAGAGCGGATCTGTAAGCGTGCAACAGCACGCGCTTGCACACAAGGTTGCGTGATGCACCTGAAAGACAACAAGCGCAGCTTGTCTCGCAGAGATGCAGTGCGCAGTGCTGTAAAAGCAGCTGGCCTATCAGCACTTGCAATTGGCTTATCACCAAAGCCTGCCTCTGCTGGGCTGCTGCTGTCGCCTCCAACGCGTTTAAACAACAGGTACATACTCACCCTACAAAGCATAAAGCAAGTGCTGTTGTTGATAGCTTTCTTCCATAATCCATTCCTGCTGCAGGTATTTTCTTGTGCGTGCTGGCCAAAGTTTTGCTGATGCTGCTGGTCAAGTCCAATCACATCCTATATACAAGTTACACATGAGTAATGGGCTAACTGATCTGGGCCGAAAGCAAGCAGAAAGAGCTGCTGCTTCACTCAAAAGCCTTGGAGCAGGCGTGGTAAGTGTACTATGATATACTACATGACAATGGTACTAACTGTCAATAGCTGTTAATCTTGCATTGCATGAGGCTGCACAGTTAGCAATTGACTGCTCAGCATTGTAACAAATCACACATTACCACTTTACTGCTGTTATACACAGGATGGTCCTGGTGTAATAATTTGGCATGACATCAGCTCAAGAGCACTCGAAACAGCTAATGTACTATGTGAACAGCTTGGTATTGGTCGTGAGCGTGTCATACCAGAGTATGCTTTCTTAGAACCACGTGGTATGGGTTTATGGGAGAGTGGTAATGTAACAGTTATATTACCAGCACTGTATAGAGCTGACGCACAGAATTCATTATGGAGACCACCTGCTAATGATGATGGTTAGTAGATAATGCTTCTAACATGATGTGATCAAGTTTTCAGAATTTTTGAACGATATAGTGGTGTTTGAACACGGAGTTTCTTCATTGTATGAGCAGTCTTATATCAACAGATTAACTTCGATCTATATATTGGTGTGTGAAAGGCATAAGATGCATGCATTTGCCAATGTACTGTGTATATATATATGATCACTTGCTATGCAGTTTCGACATGCTGATGTGTTGCAAAAAGCAAGCTATGCCATGTTCAAATTGTGACAGTGGTGATGTATTCCTTACCTGTACAGATAAAGCGCATTTGCATTGAGATTAACAGCGTACATGCTTTTGTTTAATTACATAATTATTATTTGATACAATGCGCAGGCACTCCGCATGAAAGTGTTCAAGATGTTCTTGTACGTGTGAGGTAAGCACACAATGCGTATATACATATACAAACTGTCCTGCTGTATTGCTCGCAGCACATTTCAGTTTCAATTTAGTCAAGCTGCAGTACAGCGTCGTAAATATTAATAGTAAGGATGCACGCCATTACTTTGATATTCGAATCCTTTTGCAGGCAACTTATGTCAAAGTTGGAAACGCAGTACAGTGGTGAAGATATAGTACTAGTATCACCTGATTCAGACTGTTTATCTATATTGCAGGTAAATCAATTGTTTGAATTACAACAATTTCTTGTAGAATTAAAACTATTTGCTTCCTAACGTGGCCAGACATTGCAACATATTACATGGAGTATAAATCGCAGCACTACGGTGCACAAGCTACTGCAGGTATGCACTGCACTTTACTAACATTTTGCAAAATTTTCCTTGTGCGATTTTGATGAATAGGCATTTGTACTTGGTGAGGATTTTTTTGGTGTGCACAGCAAATTCTTCATCAGGTCTGGAGAAGTGCGGCCATTACTATTATCAGGTACATAGCAAACATCACACATGTACCATGTTCTTAGGCATCTATTCGCTCAATTTCACGTTCAATTATAATTGCTGTGTAAATGTGTCAATGCACATGAACATGAACACATTGAGTGTGTTCAACGTCATTGATTTTGGAAACTTCCTTGTGCAATACTGATGATGATATGCTTGTATACATTGCACTGTCATTTTGCACTCTAAACGATCACTACCATTACAGAAAGTACTGCTACAAGGTATACACCAGTTCGATATGCTAAAGTTAAACTTGACGGCAGTAAGCAGCAACAAAAACAACAACAGCAGCAACAACAGCAACAACAAGAACAACAACAGCAAGAACAACAAACACAATGATGCACTGCGGAGCATGTATTGATATGCCAGTGACGATACGGCATTAGCACAGACTTCCGAGTAGCAATCAGTACACACACGCTGGTTGCAAGCAGCACATGGTACTGCTGTCCACCTAAGAGTTGATATGATTAGCATAGTGAATGCTGTTTATCACTCTAATTCAGGACGCCACCGCGATCAACAGTGAAAGCACATGCCGCTTTGATAACAGTGATATCAGAAAATACAATGCAAGCACCATAATGTTGCTTAAGGTAGTGTGCCAAGTTGTGTGATAGCAATCACCAGTGCAAACAGACCAATCACAGTGCAACGCGTAGCAGTAGTTATAGTGGCAGCAGTGGTAGCCGTAACAATAGATATAGTTGTAGTAGTGTAGCAGCTTAGTAAGGTAGTCACGAGAAGGTCATTCTCAACTCATCAAGCAGTCATTAGTGATACTAAAAAGCATCGATAGTTTCAGATGTTGGCACATGAACGTGCAAGTTGTGCTCGTGTACAGCTTAACATACACAGTGTAGTGGTAATATCAAGCAAGCAACGAGTTTTCAGTTGCTGGCACATGCACTGATTACTGTGAAACGATTCCGAAGTGTTGCTATATACATTTCTTTGCCATGCACGTGTTGTTGATGTTTGCATGCATCTGTCTGTGCGTTACTGCAATAACAGTTATATGATAATTTGTCTTCACACAATGATGTTATATCACAGTATATTGCAAGCTGCAGTATGTACCGATGATGCTTGAAATAAATACAAATCTACTAGTACTGGAGTGTATTATTGCAACTGCATATGCGTATGTGCAAGTGTTCGCAGTTGTGGTGATCAGGATGCATGCGTTGCTATTGTTGACGTCAATTGTGCTATTGCCTGTAGCAATGAGCTTCAGCACAGACAGATACAAGAACACCAACGAAGGAAAATATGAACGAATTGAGAAGCAACCGTGTACACACTGATGATGAACAGGTGGTTGATATGTATGCATGTATACTGCAGTAATCATAATGGTAGCAATGTGATACATGGACAGTGGATTTTTGACTGAACATGACTGCAGTAAATACAGATGGCACCATGGAATCAATTTCGTGAGCAGTTTCTCTTGATGATATTGCTTCATTGCATTGTGTATGTATGTGTTTATGCACTGTCTGATGTTAGGGCGCTGTGTTATCGTTACAAACTGTACGTAATTGAAAAATATTACCACCATAGTAGCATACGCATATACTAATACGTGCATTACAGTACCTTTGCGTTGACAACAGCATAGCAAAGCACAAATAATCGATCACACACAAAAGAAAGCACCGAATGAGGCTAAGATGTTGCATTGACAGCCACGTTGCTCTTACTGGCATATGTACTGTAGCAGCATGAGATTCTACATGATAACAACATCATTGAATAACCCACGCACACCATAGCACTACTACTACCAATCATACCTCTTGATCAGTCAGGCAGGCACGTTGTCTGTTTTATGTACTTGTGTGTGCTGTGGAACGCTGATACCATGTTGATGATGTGTCACCACATCACATAACATATCATTTCTTGTTATATCACATCAAAGCGTTTTTTTCATAACTACTGGCTGATCAATGCCTTGCATTAACTGCTCTTTTGACAGCTTAGCTTTAAGGCTACTGCTATCATTGCTGTTATTAGCTGAATTAGGATCACGTAGTGTATCCCAATACCAATCACAGAATATGAAAAACTGCCCAAAGTTAACATGATAGTGTGTATGGTGCATAGTATGGTATTTACTGCCTAATATTGGCTCTGTGTTGCCCTCAAGCGCATCATGTATATTTGTTGCCCAGATTGCCTATATGTGTGAATGTATATGCGCAAGTTCCAATATGACAGACTGCATGTAAGCCAGAGCAAAGTACTGCTAAGTGAAGTATCATCAATCATAGCTCAGCGAACGTGCTTTGCAAATGTGCATGCACGAAGTTGTTCAAGGCAGGTGTATACTGCGCATGAGTGCCGCACACATGTGGCAAACCACTCATTCTGCAATGAAAGAGTATAAATTATTCAATCTAGTCAATGCAATAAGCTATAACAACATCAACTACTTAGTACAACTCACCGTAAAGAACAGCATGAGTACATGTGTTATGTAGTGGCATGGTATGATGAATAGTGTAGCAACATATGGTGATGCCTGTAATATACCATCTAATGGATTAAATGCTATACTAGCCCATGGTGTTAGCGTACTTGGCTTATTGTACTGTTGTATTACATTGTAAAGGCATATATTGCAATAGAGAAAGCATACAGTTAAGCAGTGGTCAGTTGTTGAGACTGCACATGTCCAAATATGTATAGACAGCATCATTAAAGTACTCCGACGTACACTAGCCATTCGTCAACACTTTGTGTATACTACTGCTTGTACTAGAAATTTGCTGTGAATACTGATGATACTCAGCGTGTATTGTAGTATAGCAGGCATTACAGTCATTTACATACCTTATGATGCAGTGCATGTACATACTTATACAAGAATTTATTAGTATGCAGTGTTCTGTGCATCCAGTATATACCAATCTCAACTAATGTAAGATACAATAGTGTTAATCCTATATACTGCGGCCAACCACCAATATCTGCTATACTGTTATACGTGAAAAGCACGTAGAAACGTTGCACGTAGAAACGTTGCAGCATACACACACAAGAGATGGATTAGCACTACTACAGCAGATAGCAATGCCAAGAAGAAACGCTGGGGTTAATAAAAATGATAATAATAATAATTACATAATATTAATGACATCAGTACTGCTAAAATATGTAATACTGTAATATGTAATATATAAGTATATACTGTGTATGTTTATTTATACCTGTAATATACTCTAGTATACCCTTCTTCGATAAGCCATTCAGAGAAAACAGGTAACCCAGCATACATGAATATACTGCCTTGGGCTAACTGTATTTGATCAATCATAGTTGTCCATGTTGGTAACAGCTGTTGTTGCAATATGTAAATACAAGATGAAGAAGTGCATCGTTTCGTAAATGACGTTTAGATTACATATTGTATGGTATGCAACATATTGAGTAGACACATGCTGGCCTGGTCATATACAACGACGAGCTCATGTATAGCAACTAGTAATGAAACTGACAGCGTAGCTGCAGCTCAACATAGAACCTGAAACTGTGCGCCAATGCATGTGGAAATATCGTGGCAATACACTGCATAACTTCATATGTATGATACATTTGTATTCATAAGAGTACATAGAAAGAACTGCATACCTTGCCATTAGGAAAGAATTGATCCTTCTTGATCTTGTAAATGTACAAGTGCCACAAACTGTTTGTAGTGTAGTATATGATTGTAGCTGCCACTAGATCTCTTACATACATGATCACAAAGTGTGCAGTATATGCACCAAATACTCTCTCTGCCCATGCTAGAAAAGCACCTGCAATGACAACATTAAAACCAAATTCAGTATGGCGACTTCGATTACTTTATTGGAAATAGAAAAGCTAAAGCTACATGTATGGCAATCTTTCCGCACTTGCATGCCAGAAGTGGCCAGTATCTAACAGTATTGCATAGCACGATGCAATTACAAGCTCATATGGGCTGAAAGCAATGGCAATTTTTAATTGCTTGTGTGTACCTGGCATGATGAAGCTGTTAACCCATTGGTTAAGCTCTTTGTATGGGTTTGAATTTGGATCAGTATTGCCTGATATAGGGTTCTGAACAGTTACTATCGTTGCTGCTGCTGCTGCTGCAACACAGCTGATAACTGCTGCGTACGTGACAAATGTACATAGTTTCCGCTCCAATCTGCGCAGCATCAAACACGCGAAGTCACACAGTGAGCTGTGATGCCTCGTGCAGCAAACCGTCGCGTCATCGAGATTGTAATCTAGGGTAAGAGCATCAGCCTTTGTACTGTGGACTGGACGTCCATTGCAAAGCGAAGCATGAAGAAAAAACACCTATACATTACAATGCTAAAGCAAGGATCTGTCCGAACACAAGCGCGCTTCTCAACCGGTAGTGCGGTAAGAGGTATAGAGCTCACCGTGCCATCTCAGCGAGCGCGCTGCTGCAAGAAATCTACTGCACTCAGATGCAAGTAAATCCAGCTGTGATTGAGCAAAGGAAGAAGCAAGGTGTTTGTGCGAAGCTCGCGGCGACGGTTTCACTTTATGGGCTCACAGGAAACATGCTTCCCAGGCAGATGCTCTGGTTGGTGCTTGCTATTGAGTTGCTTGCTGTTGCACATGCATTCAGCATAACCCCTTCACAGGTACATCTTTGCACTGATTGTTCCATGCAGCACATATGTGTGCACTCGTTACATTACTTTAGGGAAGCCTTACAGATGATTGCCCCTGCATTGCTGCATATTACTGTGTCGATTGCCAGCTGCGTGTGAGCAGAACAGCATGGTCATCGAGCAATCATGCACCTCGAAAAGCAAAACAGCTCCCTTGGACACAAACTCATGATGCTGAACGCAGTCTGAGTAATAGAGTACTTAAAAGAAGAAGTAGTAGCAGTGATGCTAGCGAAACTGTCAACGGAGCTGTACAGGCGCCTGCAGACACTGCTGTGTATGAGAGAGTGCTACAACAGTTCCTCAACGCTCTTGCAAAAGATGAGGAGCAATTACAATCAGATACTACTGCTGAACAGGTAAGCAAATTTATTATTATTATTATTATTATATATATATATATTATTATTATTAGTATTATTATTATTTTAATTAGAAACATTTGATAAGGCCATTATTATGTTGTGGCCTTCTGCGCCGCTTACATTGAGTCTGGCTTGAAGAATTCGTTGTGTGTATCGTGATGTACTCAATCAGGCTAACGTACCGGTACTACTTATTCAGCATCTAGAGTATGCAATAAGTGATCATAATGCTTTAGTGCTGCGTGCTGACCCTTGTGCATCTTTAACATGCTTTTCTATACTCAATCTTCTATAAACTACAGGTTAATGGACAGATAAATGGTGACGCACCCTCTGCATTATCACAAGAAGTGGAGAATTTGCTGTACCTATGTGATTTTCTGTTCTTGCAGTATGTTGCAAGTAGAGTTGAAAGTGCACAAAAAGCACAGCAGTATGATCAAGCTGAGGCCTTATCATCCGTCACTAATGCGGTATGTTTTTTTTTACTTCATTACATTCATTGTTGTTCAGTCGTTGATGAAAGTGTCGCCATTACAGACATGCTATACTGTGAAATGTACGCGTTGATTGAAGTTGTAAGTTCCATCACATTCACAAGGCGCGCAATCATTCACATATGGTGCTACTCGTACACTTCATACATTTGCAACTAGCCTGATTTGTCCTAGTGATGCCGTATTGCATATGCGTAAACAGATCAACACTGCTATGCAACGTCGATTAGTAGCAGCAGATGGTAATTTACGTGGTATATTGACACTTGCACCAGACCTTAAGAAAATGGAAGGAATGTTACGTAAATTATACAGAACTGGACAGATTGATATAGCATACAATGTTGTACTGAACATGAATCTAGCACAAGTAAGTCATATACTTATAGTATTTGATGTACTATATATTAATAAGTACATGTGCCAGATGTTTAATTGTTCGTTGCTAGGACTAGCTTATTGCCGACTGTTCAATAGTCTTTCATACTGCTGTGCACCACAGTTTGAGTGGAATAGTAATTTGGTGCCTATCACTGCAACTGCACTGAGCCTTCACGTATCTGTATTTACAATGCTGACTGGATTTCATCGTACAGCAGTACAATAAGCTTGATATCTGACAACCATATAACAGAGCAATCTCGTTGCTATGTCTCTCTAATGTTTCTGATATGTATGTATATGTATATAGGCACGTGAAGCAGGTGATAGTGCATTAGGTGCAGTAGCTGTATTAACACATCTTAATACTAAACTAATGGAATGGCAAGATGATACTGTATCACCGGTATGTCACTACTACTATACACTGTTATAGTATATAGTATATAGTATATCAGAATGTAACACATAACATAGCATTGCCATCAATTGCACTACTTATAGATCAGATGTGCGCCGTTGTTTATGTCATGTCAAATTTTATGAGGCTGTGCAACCTTAATGTGTGAACAAGTTGTATCAGCTGCTTGAGTGCTTGTATCCCAATGTTGCACTTTATGCATGCATATATGTACAACTTTCAGGCTATAAAGCTATTGCGAGTACTTATGAGAGCTGGTGATTCAGATAAAAGAAAAGATATACTACGTGAACAGTTAGACCAAATAGATAGTGCATCAGGTATTACTACATATAAAACAATATGACATTGCAGTGCGTTGCATTGTAGTGCGACACCACAGATTTTGTCATAACCTTAACACCATTGGTTCCTGTGCTGTCAAAATATCTGACGTATTCATTTGTAACACGTAGATCATGACATGCGTGTATCATAATGTATGTATGACGCTTGATATTGTTCTTACAGGAGCTAACGATAGTAATGATAACAGTAACATCGCAGGCACCAACGGCGATAGCAGCAGTAGTAGTAGTGATAACAGTGATAACAGAAATGCAGTTACACTACAAGATTTGAAACTTGCAATGGTAGATCTGAAACAGCAAGCGCTACAATTAGAGCAAGCATCAACATCATCGAAAGACTTTGAATCAGGTAATCTTGCTATCATACATGTCTTTGTGGTACATTGCATTTACCTGTAACTACTGTTTAGCGATGAAGAGACATCGTGTACATCATCGTATATACCTTTAACTATTGCATAGCGATGGCAGGGGAATTGAGTACATTGGGTTTAGTACCGCATCACATGTATGCGATCTGATCAGTTTATGCTATTGCTATCCTTATATATTATGTGCTTTTCACTGTAGGTATAATGAGCACACTAGAGGCTGTAGAAGCTGAAATTGATGAGATATTCTATGGTATTGGTGATGCACCTAGGCTTACATCATCATAAACACATCACATTATGATATGATGAATGCAATAGAATCATTTGCTGATTGCAACATGCAATAGTGACAAAACAACTGCACACAATACGTCTCAGACAGCCATTCGTGACGTCTAAACACTTGAATGAGTTAGTACTGTGGTGATCGACTTTCTGCACACAGTGAAACCAGTCATTTGTGTGAGATGTATACACAAAGATACATGATGTGATACCTACATGCATCACAGCACATCCGCAGCTGCAGTGATAAGCAGTGCTGCGACAGTATACATACTTCTTTACTACGATTTACAAGCTGCAATCTGGCAGCAACATGATCAATACA
>AXNI01019057.1:0-10905 GCA_000498555.1 Heterococcus sp. DN1 | reverse complement strand
GTGATTGCATATAGACAGCAACCAGCAAAGCAAATAACTACTACCAAATGTTACACATCACAGCTTTGGCAAGCATGTATAACGCTGCAACAGTAGCAAAGTCATGTGGTAGCATGTAGTAAATACCTCTGAGCGATGGCCTTGCTAGCACTATTAATGTTTACAGGGCCCAACGGTCCACCTCTAGGTGACACTCCATCGTTTGCAGGCGAGTCACTACTCCTTTTCTGTCCAGCAATAGTCTTTTTGCCACTCTGCAGCTTGCGCTTACGCATCTTTTCAACGTAGCGCTCCATGTCACTCCTGTGTGTTGTGTGTCACAGTACAGCGTGAGCGCATGCAAGTGTTTTGCAGTCAGTATAGCCATGTATCAACAGTTCGTTCTGCAGTCAGAGAGCCTTTAGCAACGTGCAGCAGTTGGTGTGGGACTGCAAAGTAGTATCATGTTCTATCTCTAGTCATCGATGATGCTTTTAT
This sequence comes from Heterococcus sp. DN1, assembly GCA_000498555.1. NCBI lineage: Eukaryota > Xanthophyceae > Tribonematales > Heteropediaceae > Heterococcus > Heterococcus sp. DN1. The sequence goes on along the minus strand of AXNI01019057.1, from coordinate 10,428 downwards.
GTGCACTAGTGGAAGCGCAGGTAGCAATGTCAGCACACTGAGTTCCGTATGGTATCTGAAGTACGTACTTTGCTCCATCTTTAGGGAATAGATGAAGACCCCCCATTTTCCTTCTGGCAGCATCTAACCACTTCTTCATGATGCGCCCCTCAGCACTGGCGCGTGTCACTATCACTGCATCAAACAGCACCTGTTGCAGCCAGCGGCGGTAGTGGACGCAGTCAACAGCCGTAGCAGTGTGAGCAAAGATCATGTGTCAGCGCTAGTAGGCGTACGCAACTGTTCCAAACTCAACACATAACGTAATAACAGCATTGGAGCTGCATACTGTGGCATAGTGCTCAAGCTTGGCGTTTACAGTATGTAAGTATATGCGCGTTCACAATGCTCAATAATGTGCACTTCCTCGATTGGCAGTAGTCAAAAGTATGTAAATCAAGCTGTTGCCTATTACAGTGCAAAAGACTATATGTAAGCACATTGCGCAGTCACAAGCAAGTATGTATTTCATTGCAAGAACTTCAGTTTGACAAACTTCAAGTACGTACTTCGTCATCATCATCGTCACTGCTGACGTCATCAGCGCGCGTCACTCTTTCTGCACCAGCAACTGCAATAGGGCCTCCTAGCCTCCGCAGCCGCTCCTGCTCGTGCACATCCATGCACTGATTGCAGCATGTGATGTACTCAGCATTAGCTCTGAAGAAAGCCTTCCACAGGCCTGCATCGTTCTCCTGAGCACCGTACTGCTCTTCGAACATGGCAATCAGCCTGAATTGTTGTTGCGTGGTGTATGTGTGCAGTAGAGAAGTGATGTGACGGGGTGGTTGTGTTAGCAATAGCACGTGTGTGTGTGTGTTGCTAAACGCCACTGAAATACCGGTGCTAGCTGAGCAGCATGCGTGGTTAGGCTAGTACCCTTTGTAGTGATGGCAGATCGTGCCACATGGCAACACCGATAGCTACCTGTGGATATGCCCGAGAGCTTTCGTACGAGGAACACTGACCACAGCAGTAGCAATAGTAGTGGTAATAGCAGTGATTGTGCTACGTGATAGCAGTAGTGCATACGCATATTGAAGTATAATAGCAGTAACTGTACCTGTCAATAGCGTAGGGGTCAGCTTCTCCATTTGTAGCTAGTGACACCATAAGCACTCTGCCACTCTGCTGCGCACCACAGCTGCACAGTGCACATGTCTGTGCTATGTTGCTCTGTATGATAGGCTGTACCAGCTTGGTGAATGCTCTACGCTTACGAGCCTTCCACAGCCACAGTCTTGCTATTGCCAGACTTGCACCCTGTTGGTGTAGTTGTGAAAAAGTGTTGTGTTTGTTAAATTTTTAATAGTAGTCTGTACTGTACAGTACGAGCAGCTTGCAGCGTAGTCAGCTAGCGTTTATTGCTGTGTATGCAGCAGTACTGTGTAAGGGACACCTAATGGTATATGTTGAGTACGTACTGCTGCATGGGTTATGCGTACATGTCCGAATATTGTATTGTACTATGGTAAGTGTGATGTTTGCATGTAACATACCGTAAGAGGAGTGCGTGGCCAATCACGTCTTATCTGCTCAAGCTCATCTGTAGCACAGTATAAGATATAATAGAGCATATTGACAAGGTCATAAGAAAACACGTAAGTTGTGTGCTGTAATACATGGGTACTGCCAGATACACACACAGTACAACGTGCTGCATTTGTGATACGTACAGTTATGTATAAGTATGTTGTGATATAGTTATAGTAAAAGGTGACTCACCATCATCATCAGAGCTTATATCACTCCTATCTCCTGGTCTGCGTGCACCCTCACCCATTGCCATCAGCTCAGCATAGATGTCACGTATGTACTCTACTACTGGACGGCCGTCAGGCCCTGTCTGCTCTAACGATCTGTTTATTGCAAGTGAAATGTGTTACAAGTATCGCAAGCAGATGCACAATCATTTAGCAGTTGTGGTAGTATCAGTGCTGGTGTACACCATGCGCTTGCCAGAGCAAGCAATGTAACAGCTTTGGTTTCCTTCACATATTGATGGTATATGTATACATGCCAGTAGTTTGACACGAGCATACGATAGCGTGTAATGGTATACTAGCAAGAACTATATACTAGCTGTGAAGTTGCTGTAAAGCCAAACTACAAGATTTAATGCAAGCATGTGTACCTAGGTGTGAGTAGATCAGTCAAGTGCTGTAGTATCCAAGGGCGGTTGCGTTCAACAAATCTATGCCTAAACCTCTCACTGTTCAGTGCTTGCAGCTCCAACCGTTCCTGCAATATTATATGTAGCAACAATCAACACAACCAATCATTATGATAAACATCAGTACATAGTTACAGTATGTGCATGAATGATAGTGGCTTGAAGGCTTCAGTGGCATCATGGATTACATAAGCAATAATCTGAATCTGATAACTGTTGTATTTGGCCAAAAGCAGCAGCAGTAGTACTAACACAAGTTGATGACAACAAACACCAATGTACTTGATATATATGAATACTACTGAGTATATATTTATATAGTGTTACCTGTTCAAGATCAGCTTGCCTGCCCTCACCAACAGCAAGTTTTGCAGCTACATCATCATCTACAGTACCTTCTATGTTCTTGGTCATCCAAAGACCACGCCACCCTAGCCTCTTAACCTATTATGACCAGTGTTGATGAGATTGTTTGCATACAGTGTCAGATTGTGACGCGTACATGCAGTGCTTAGTCCATACAGTAGCAGTGCTATTAGTATAAATTGTATCGACAATCATGCAGTATTGCGTATTGACTATCTATACATATTAGCTACATGAGATCAATATGCAACAGTTAGTAGATCGCTGCTACTGATCGCTCAGTGCACACGCTTATGATAACCCTTGCGATGCTTAACACTTATCAGTACGCTCACCTGAATGTCAGCAAGGCGTCTGAGCAGCCTCTGCAGCATGTCACAGGACAGGAACATGATAAGGAATAGTAGTGGTGCAACTGGATCTGCAAACAGATTGTACTCTGATCTCAGATGCATGGTCACACCGATCATGCCAAACACTGTGCCCACTGCAAACAGCGAGTTGATGAAGAAGTACTGTTGTTGTTTGTGGTGTGTGGCAGCAGCAGTGTAGTGAAGGCACATGTAATGATGGAGTCAGTAGCAGTTGCAGCAGCGATGGCCACAGTAAGCAGACTGCATCAAGTATATAGCAGCAATATCACGAATACTGTAAACAATCAGAATGTATATGTATGACTTCTGCGATATAGCTCACTACATGTGACCACATATGTTTAGTGGCTCTTAGCACATGATAGCAAACACCAATAGCAATATCGTGTAGAGGTATGTGTAATAGTACGTGCTGTAGTACCTGGCTTGAGAAGCACAGTAAGTCCATAGTTTGCAGCTCTTCAGCAATAGACTCATCTAGTGTCTCGTTACGCTGCATCCACCTGTGCTCACGCACTGAGAACCGGTACCTGTGCAACAACAATAGTGAACACACAACAAACACACAAAATAGTCTTAGTAGCTGTATTTGTGAAGGTCAGTACAGCTTTATGGTAGTGTTAGAATAGCAACATTGAGGTCATTATCGCTGATCGTTAACAATCACAGCGTGCTATAAATTCGCTATAGTTTGTAAGAGTGTATTTACTGAAGTCTTCAGTATGATTCTAATATAAGTTCCAACATTACATGAACGGCTAGTAAGAACAGCTTGTGATGTCACTGCTCTGTGTAGTGATGTTGCTACTTTAATGAGTAAAGCAGGCTTACTTTTGGTAAGCAATGTAGTCATATACACGCCACCCATGCACCAGTTCCTCTGTGTTCAGCACAAACACATCCATTAGGAATGCAAATGGTATGATGACCACACCAAATGCAAGGTAGTACACCATCTGATTCTCTTGAATATCTGTCATTATTCACATATGTTTTCGCATACATTGTGTAGTATTTGTTAGAGGAGAGCACAATGGCAAGCAGTGTGTTAGTAGCAGCGGCGTGAACACTCATGAACACAACAAAAGATACTCATAACTTGGAACAATGCAGCAGTTTCAGTATGCATAAATTGGTGTGCACTTGGCACTGCATGCATGCACGTGCAAGGAGATACTGCAAATATATAACTTGTCCCAAACAGTGATTGAAAGTAGTTGTAGTAATTTTGTTACGCACCCCAGAGCGCAGACATTTGTGTCTGTGAGCTGTACAGCATGATCAGTAGGATAGCTGGAGGCTGTAGCAGCAATGCCATAACCTACAGTACAACACAGCAGTAGAAGTTATAGCAACGACAATAGCAGCAGCAGTAGTAATAACATGGTCAGTAATGTATATGCATGTTTGTTCAAGATATGTCAAGACATGAACAGTGCAACATGTACAACATGGACAACGGCTGTATGAACTGCAACGCAGTGTAGCAGTTTGCTGTATGGCTATGTACTTGTTGTATGTTGTGTATACTGTCATACGTACCTCTGAAGTATAGCCAGCATATGATCTTAGTAATGGCTCAACACCCTCTGTTTCAAGCTCAATCTGTTCATTAACACGGCGCCACTCCATCTCCTCCTATACTCACATTAGAACAAGCAGTAGCATCATGTTACATGCTGATTTAGTTAATGGACAACATGGGGCACATGCACACAACATGTTACTGTAATGTTCATGCAGCTACTAGCCATGCACAAACAGTTGTTGTGCGAGATTCGAATGGCACACAACACGTATTGCATAACAGTTGTGCAGTCAGTAGGTAGCGCACAGCAGTACCAAGCAGTGCACCGGAATAGCTTATGTAGGCATTGAAAGGCAAATAATTCCCAAGAATTTAGAAAAAATTTCAGGAATTTACCTTAGCTTTTTCTTCTCGGGTCATTCTTCTGCGCCTACTGAGCCTGCGTCTCAGCAGCATTCTCCAGCGTGGCCACAGCTTAGACAGCTCTTCCCGGGCAGGGTCTAGATAGAGCCTCTGCAGTATAGCTATGCTCAACTCAACAAAGTAACCCACTACAAATGATCTGAAATCATTGGCTCCCATGGTCACTAGCGCTTCAGTGATGCCTGCAGTGCAGTGTGCGTAGTAGAGTGCATGCACAGTAGTGGTGTCAGTGAGCATGTGAAACACGTTTGCAACAAGCTGATTGTACAGGTGTTATGTAGATGGAGCGCAGTGTTGTGATAGTATCGAGCTGATTGTACATGTGGATGGTGTATGATGTTGCTACTGTTACAACGCAGTCTCGCAACCAGAGTGATCACTATATAGCACACGCGCAAGCAGTTGCTGCATGCATGCACAACTCAGTATCGCTCTACTGCACAGCATAGCACAGTGCACGCCATACTACTCGTAACACAATTTGTGAGCATTCTACTGCTAAAGCTCGAAACAGCCAGTATCAGGCGTTATCTTTCATTAGTATGCACGTACCTATAGAGACCACAAGTGGTGTGATCATGAGCTCTTCTTGCAGGGCTATGTCTAGCACATAGTCAATGAAGACTTGCACTACTTTGAAGGCTACCACAAATGTGTAGTTGTTGTTAGCAAACAGTGGAGAGTAGGAGAACTCCCAGATACCCAGCAGAAACGCCTGTATTGTGTAACCGTAACAGAAGGTTGAAACCGCCAAAAGCGTAACCGTCACATGGATGAGTTAAATGTGTGAGTATGCATGGACGCTCTGTGAATGTAGTTCTGGTGTCACTATAATTAGCACGTTGCACTGCAGTAAGGGCTGCAATGTATGCACTTGGTGAGCTTGTATGCTGAATACATGCGGTTCACAAGTTTGAGTTTAAAGCGCTGTGCACAGATTAATGTACAGTAGCTTGTGCGAACTGCTACAATGCGAATGACAACAGTTACAAAAGCAGCAGTTACAATGCAGTGGCGCGTCATCACACTACTACACACGCACCTGTGTAACTAGACTGGCCCATATCAAGTGAGCTCTCTTCCACTGCATCGGCACAAACACTGGGCTGCTCAGCAGTACACGGTCATCGTCGTCGCCATCACCATTGTAGTAGATGTCACGGGCAGCACGGGCGTCAAGCTCAGCCTTATTGGCTGCGTTCCAGTCTGGTACCAGCAGTGCAGCAGCCAGGAAGCATGTGTACAGCATGGCTGCTATGAAGCAGGTGCCCATGCGGCCTGTGCGGTACTGCAGTATGCGTGTGGCATCTAGCGCTAGTGCATCCTGTTGCAGTCAGTAATAGCACATCAATAGCAGTAGTAGTGTCAACAGAAGTAGTGTTAATGGCAGTAGTGTTGAGATGTCAGAAGCAGCATGTACGAGCAATCAAGAGCTGGTGCTAAGTCACATCAAATAGTACCTTTACGTAATCATAATGGCACTGATCTACAGTGCAAATCACATTTATAATGGCACTGCAATGACTGTAGTATATATATCTATACATAGAGCAGTTGCTGCTTGCATGCATGCATGGATGTACACATACCTGCCAACTGCCACTGATGCCTTCAAAGTTAACAGGACTGGGCTTGTTAATGGGATCTGCTGATGAGAAAGGACCACTCTCAGCAAACCACAACCATATCCACATACTAATGATCAAACAGGGCAAGCATGCCAGTAGTGTGCCCTGTAGGTATTGCAAGTAGTGTCGTGTGTGTATACAGTATCAGTCAGTTGTATATGGTGTAAGTCGTTTGTGTGCTTTTTGTATATGTTATTGCAAAGTTTGAGCAGATAAAAAAAGTGTCGCAATGTGCAACTGGCGGCCAAATCGGACAGCGATCGCACTGTTCGGTAAGCCCATACACTGCTTACTACCAGAACCATTTTGCATGATGCATAGCTACACAACCATCAATGCTGCATGTTGCGGCAAAGCACACACATTGCACCGAACAGTCACAGCAATAAGTTTCTGTTGGATCACGAGGAAAATTCCTGCACACCTGCATAGGCGCCTCTGCAATGATGCTGAACAGTATCCTGCCGTGAAAGGGAGGTGGATGCCTCAGCTTAGTTAGCAGTCTGTTAATGCCCCACAGTATAGCTGCTTCACATACTGTCAGTACTCCTACTATCCAGAAGAACACAAGGTACAGCTGAGCACTGAACTCAAACGCATTCAGCAGCTGCCACCTGTTCATTATGAATTTTATAAACCGTCAAAATGTGTTGTAGTTAGTGAAGTAGTAACAAGTGCATTGCATTACGTAAGCCTGAGGTAGGCTGCATCATTAGAAACTGTAAAGAGAGAAGTCTGGCATAATTAGCGTTGCAGCGTGCGCAAACAGCAGGCATCGAAGGAGTTCGAGCTGAAGCATGACAGTAGTTGCCAAATTGTGTACAATTTGTGAAGCTACTTAGCAGCAGTGTATATGTATGCTTACCATGTAAGAGCTCTGTACTGCACTTCTAGTACATAGCCTCTGCTCTTGATCTCTTTCTTGATGTCCAGCTGTTATACAAACAACAGTCACACGTGACACAGACAAAACAGCACAAAAGGATAGAGTCAGCAAAGAGCGCTAACATGTACACTCTCAAAACATTGCTGCTGCATTACAACAATTTGTGATAACGCATTGTCAAGCAGAAAAGCGGCAACAACAGCATATGCCTCAATCACTGTGCGACACTAGTGATAGCAACAACTTGTAAAGTAACTGTAAAGTGCAAGTACTTACAGCACAGGGAGGTATCTTAGCAGCTGTCAGTAGCTTAGCCAGTGTAGGTGAGTTAGCAGTGTTAGTGCTACAGAAGTCAGCAAATGACAGCTGTGCACTGACTAGCCTCTTACTGCCTCTGTTCATCTGTTGGCAGTTGTACAATAGGCACACACACAACAAGAACACGTACAAGTGTCAGCAATAACAACGCCTTGCAATAATAGTAGTTAGACGAACCGCAGCATTGAGTTTTGAGCATGTATACTCTGCATGCGTATGCAAGCGCACAGCAAAACACTTGTATGACAGCACACGTGCATCATGATAGGCCTCTGTTGTACAGTAATGTCAATGGTGTATCTATGTAGTTTACCTGATAGTACTCAATGTGCAGTGTCATGTTGCGCGGTATAGCATTCTGCAGTGCCTGTGATGTTGGTGCCACTTGTACCGGCACTAGATTGTAGGTACCACGAATGCCCTCCAAGTACTTGGAGCGGCCCCAGCGTGATGCTAGCAGCGCCATACCATTCTGCAGAGTGTATGCAGCCTGCTGGTGTAGGAAGCGAGAACGTTCCACAGTCATAGTAACAGCAACAAATTTCAGTTGTAATTGTCTCATTAGTGTTTGCAAGGGTAAGGTTTATTCTACATCAGCACTCGCTGCGACTCTTGTGCTTTGCAGTAATAGCAAGACTAGCGCATCACTGTGGTGCGAATCATCGTATGCTACTAATGTGGCCGCAACAACCACTGATGGCAGCTTAACGCTGATTGCATAGAAGTCTATACAGCAAACATATTCATATCAAAACTGTAGTTCATATAGAAAATGCTGATATCTGTTGTAGTCAGTGTGCTATACCTCAAAGCCTGTGATAGGGTCAACTGGATCCTTTGTCAAGTAAAACAGTGTAGTACCAGCAGTAGCTTCATACCAACGCCTCTTCGCGCTAGCAAAAGTCACCTGTAGCAGCAGTAAGCAACAATATGCAGCGTCAATGTCCTATACAGCTTCACATTCATGTGCGAGCGGCATGCCATGCAATACTAACACCACTGCAACACAAAGCTATAGCGCTATTATGATGTTACTGTGTGCTGAGCAGCCAGTAGGTGCATGATGCTATAAGCGCAGCTGCTGTTGCTACTGCAGTGGAGCTAGCAAAGCCGACGCTTCAAGACTGTCATAGCAGCTGCAGCATTCAAAATCGTTGTAAATAGCAGTAGTGTGTAGACACTATATATACATGTATATGTTTTGAATAGCTTACCTCTTCTTCATAAGTGCAGTTCAGCCTGATGCCTTCTTCAATCTGCCTCTTGTCAATCTGCAACAAAGTGACGTGCCACCGCATATAAACTCCATGCACAGCAGAACAGCATTAGTACATCAGCAATATATTATACATACTCAACTACATGCTGTACACCCAGCCACATTGCGATAAACAATAGCATACGCTGCAACCCGCTACTACACAAGTACACAGCAATAACAGTAACAGTAGCAGCAGCAGCAGTATGTGTCAAGCCGCTGCAGCAGCAGTTGCTGTATCAGCAGCAGTAGCATTAACGCATATGTTCAAGTGATTGAAGTATGAAGTTCACCTCAGTGAAGTTGCCACAACGGTCAGCAAACGGCTTTCTGCCAACGGATCTCCACTCATTGATAGCCTTAGTAGTCTCATATGGCTGTAGTACGCAGGGCTTCTGCTCTACTAGCTTGGCAAAGCTCATGTGTGCTCCGTATCCTGTGATCACATGTATCAACAACAGCAGCAATGTGGTCGTTGCAGTTGTCAGATTTGGTATGAGCTGTAGTTAGTCAACGCATCAGCTGCATCCATCAGCACACTGAGAGCGCACATAACAGTAGTTGTGCCGACATCCGTGACAGTCATTGTGAGTAGTCAGTGAACCAGCTGCACATCCTAGTAAACAAGAGGCAGCAACGATAGCAGTAGCTGTAGTAGTAGCTGTGACAGTACGAGCTAGTAAGCGACTGATGTAGAAACTAACAGCTGCAGTGTGTGCTTACCAGCGCAATTGCTAAAGAAAGGCAAGTGTGGCATAGCCAGAAACTCATTTGCACCACTAGGGTCTCCATTGGCCCACCAAGCATTTCCTTGGTACACCTCTTCAAACGGTTCTCTGACTGCATAACCCGGTGTGAGTGCTGACAAGTTCAGCGGAGTACTAGCAGGACTACCAGTGAGTACAGCTTTGCGTAGTAGATGCTTGTTGTAGCGGGCTACATACTCAGGGTCGGCTGTTTCATAGTAGTACGTCCTGTCTACCAGCATCTGTTGTGTAATGCAGTAACGATAGTAGCAGCGTTTGTAGAAGTGGTGTGTTGTTAGATGTTAGTGCGTGCGCGTACGTTTCAGCTAGTTGGGCTTGATCATGTACAACTGCTGAGACTAGCAACTATACGGTCATGACTACTCAGCAGCAGAGCCAGCAATGTTGACTGCTGCTAAACTGTGCTGTTATGAGTACGACAGCAACTTGCAGTTTATGGGAAATTTACCGACAGAACAGTTGGCATTACTTCAACATAAAGCACAGAGACTAACAGTCACTACTTGAAGTTCATTGTTTTGTATGCGCGGTACCTTGTCTTCGAACGTTCTGTAGCGCGTGTTCCGCGGCTGTCCAGGCACCCGTATAAACTGCTCTGGCAAGTTCAGTGGCAGCTCAAGCCTGTCAAAGTCATCAATGTCAATGAAGCTCATGAAGCTCTTCCTGCT
>AXNI01019053.1:0-11207 GCA_000498555.1 Heterococcus sp. DN1 | reverse complement strand
TAGACAACTGACCTCCCACTTCGTGTGGTCATAAAAGGGTTCGCTGCTCTGGATAGCATGTAGGATGCGAGCGTTCTCCTTAGTGATCTTCTGCAGCTCTCTCTTGCGGCTCTCCCTGTTCAGGCTCTTAGCGTAGCGGGCTTGAGCATCTGCTGCCTCTGCTGCGCTGGCCCCTGCTTTGACTCTCATGATAGAGCTCATCTTCTCTAGCAGGATGCGGTTGTCCCTCTCTATCTGAGCGTACCTGTCCTCCTGTCACCAGAGGGGAAAAAACACAAAGAAAACAATACGACAGAGCGGTCTGTTACTACTACTTGATGCTTCTTAGATCAGTCATTGCTTAAGCAGGGCATTAGACTGTCTGATAGCTAATGGATACCGCCCAGAAGGTACTACGCAGGTCTATAAGGCTATGTATCAGCAACATAGATTGATAAACCGAGCGCAGCACACCGCGGTATACTGCGGTTGGCACATACAGTATACCGAACGAGCTTGACCGCTCGGCACAGCTCGATATGCTACACAGGCGCAGCGTGCAGCACCGTGTAATACCGAGCGACACTGCTGCTGCAGTCGAGACGGAGCTTGATCAAAGCTTGTACTGTGCAGCACAGTACCACAAACTGCGTTGATAACGAGCTCCATAGCTCTTCACCAAGCAGCTGTGTAAACAAGCGCGCTAGTAACAGGCCCAGTAGAGCATACCCAGTGATATGGCGCACACTTGGCTGTACGTTCAGGCCGACGATAACGACTACACCGAGTATATCGACAGAGCTTATGCACGCGCATCCGTGATACCGTCATATCAAACTCAACGCACAACCCTACTCTAGCAACACTTACAAGATGAGTGTGTTCGTGCTAGAACACAACTAAGACAAGACACGACGCTGCATGCGTGCATACAAGTCAAAGCTTACAATGCTCTATAGATAAGAAGCTCACCATGATCTGCTGCTTCTTAGCATTAGTAGTCAGTGCTCCCTTTTTGGTGCTCTTCGGTGGCCCATTGTCGATAGTGCTCTTTACAGTGGCAAGCTGCTGCCTGTGCAGGTCTTGACACTTGCGCACATGGCGCTCATTGCAAGCCTTGTTGCCCATAGGCATTGCACGCCGTCCCCGATCCTGCAAGTGCACAAAAATCACACAGCAGGTGTTAGATGCGCCAGCTGCGAGCTGCTGATGCAGCAAAGCTCAATAAGCTACGTATCCTGGTGCATTACATCTTGTTATGGCTGTACGTCCATCGAGTTTGAGCAAGCAGAGAGCAGCGGGAGACGATGAAACGGCAGTTTGGAATTAATGTGCATACCATGCTGTACGAAAGCTGGAAGAAACGAGCAGGTCTGCTCCTGGAGATGTTTTGAGAAGGTGAGTGGTGTGTGAGCTGAGCTGGGGGAGCAACACACGATAAATATAACGGTAAATCGCGAAACGCTCGTTCAAAAAAACGCTTTCGAGTGCCTGAAGCAATGTCCGCAAAGGCATTGCATGAGACAAGCTCTCTCCTGCAGCGCCGCAGCTTCAGGGTGTCGTCTGACGCTCGCAGCCTTCTCGATTCACCTGTGCCACATGCGTGCAAGGAAGAGCGCTCTCTCAGAGAGAGGCTGATAGAAGTCACCAGAGACTATTTGCCTCTGGCGATGATCACTTTCGGTGGCCCTCCTGCTCACATAGCTATACTTCATGATCGATTCGTCGTCCAGAAGAAATGGCTGAGCGACAGCATGTTTGCGGAGCTGCTGGCTGTGTCCAGTGCTCTGCCAGGCCCTGCATCTACCCAGTTAGCATACACAGTAGCTCTCATACGAGATGGCATTGTGCCTGCCATCTGGGCGTTCTGCTTGTGGAGGTATGCTCTTGTCATACGCATAATGCCAACACAAGTGCAGAGTTGGCACGCAGCTTCTCCATTGCTAATCAGTTTCACAGGGGCTACGGTAACTATGCTGCGCTCGACTTTAGCTGACTTAAAGCTCACTTATGTACATCCTGCAGTGTACCAGGTGGTGTTTTTATGGGCTTACTGGGTGCTCTCATAGGCAGTAGCGGTATTGCATCTCTACCAGTTGGCTTACTGTATATGCAGAACGGCCTAGCAGCAACAGCTGTAGCATTGGTGGCCCTGGCTGCCTACAACCTAGGCTGTAAGTTGTGCAAGAACACCATGACGAAGGCTATAGCTGTGATCTCAGCAGCACTGACTATCAACTTCACTACAGTGCCTTGGCTGATCCCTGCATGCATGCTTATGGGCGGTGCAGTGGCTTATAGCATGCACCTATACAAGCAGCAGCAAGTGAGTGTGATACATACATTAGTGTGTGTTACAGTGCAGTGATTTACAGTGCATCAATCTGTCAGCCATACTCGCTGCTGCTGCTGCCACGTTATAGGCTTGTGAACTAGTACTTTTGCGCGCGATTGTCAACACATTGATCTCTGTACAACAGAACCAGCAGAAGCAGCAGGTGCTGCTCACAGCAGCGGAAGCAGACATCGAGGTAGCAGCAGCGCGCACAACAGCAGCAGTGCTTGCTGGCAGCACTACAACAGCACCTTCAACACCGCTAGCTGGCGCTACTACTGCTAGTGCTGCTAGTGCTGCTGCTACTGCAGACACTACTGCAGACCTGGAAGTGTACTTCAGTTACAGCTGTAGAACAGGGTTCTGTGTGCTGGCAGTGTGGCTGGTGCTGTTTGCTGGTGCTGTTGCACTGCGCAGCGGTACTCAGCAAAGAGCTCTGCAGCTGCTTGGCACTTTCTACTACGTTGGCACTATCATCTTTGGAGGAGGGGTGAGTGTGCAGTACACTGACAACAGCACAATCATGGTCTTGCAAGTGCCAGTGCAGTGGCACTGCTACACTATCACGTGCTGCTCTAACACCTTGCTGTCGCTGTGGTTAATCTCTGTCATCAACCTGCCACGCACAGCCTGTGGTGATACCACTGCTTTATAACTATGTAGTCACAACTGGCTGGATTGCTAGCAGTGACTTCTTACTAGGGCTGGCTGTCATCAACGCTATGCCTGGGGTGAGTTAACGCTCTCTTGTAACACTTCATATGATATCAAAACACATCAGTGTGTCCTGTATGTATGCTATAGTACAGTATCGCGCGTCAGACTGCTGTGAGTATAATAGATAGAGTACACACTGACACAGCTGTTCTTCACTTAAGCACATCGCGTTCAGCTCACACACTTGTATGCACATGCACCCTGCGCCCCTGCGTTACTACTACCACTGCAGCCAAACTTCAATGTTGCTGCTTACTGCGGAGCACTAGCAATGCGGCAGTTTGGCTTTGGAGCTGCACTGTGTGGTGCTTTCCTTGCATGGCTTGGCATGTTTCTGCCAGGACTGCTGATCAAAACTGCAGTACTGCCATTGTGGAGGCGCTACCGCGGCTTCCCTACTATGAAGGTGAGTGTCAGTGCGCTAGTGTTTTCTCAGTCATAACTAGCACGACGCTTAAGTAGCTGCTGACACTATGCAGCCCGTGCTCATTCGTAAGAAAGCACCATGTTGTGCTGAGTTGTAGTAGCAGTAGTGTGCATACGCTGATGCATGCCAAGCTGCCCTCGCAGCAGCTGTCTCTATAGTTGCTTTACTAACACTACATTACACTGCATACGCGTGTGCGCTTCACAAACTCTGTACAACAGATTGCTTTTGAAGGAGTGAATGCAGCAGCAGTAGGCCTGGTCTTTACAGCTACTTTCTTGCTGTGGCAGAAAGCACTATCCATCGCTGATGCAGGCTCTAGGCGGGGCCCTATGCCTGTAGGTGACTCTCCCCTGTATGTAGCACTAGTTGGCATTGCCTTCGCTGGTGTTGGCTTCATGAAAGTGCCAGCACCGCTCATGATAGCAGCAGGGGGCTGCGTTGGTCTTGTGCACTGGCTGCTTCTAAACGTGCTATAGCTGCAGCGTTGGTGGTGATCCGATCAACTTGTAGACTGGTGTTGTTGTGTGTCGATAGTGAGCAGCAGTAGCAGTTGTTTGTTACAGCAGTACTGTATTGCGTTTGTAGTATCGTGCAGTATACTACAGTTGCTGCGAGTTTTGGCAGTCTTTCTGAAGCGTTTGAGCGTGATTTGTCTGTATTCACTGCACTACTATTCAAAGTACGATGCTTACAATACAAGCAACGAACCACGTGATCACACTAACTGTTGCTGCACACTGAGTCTAATTAGCAGTAGCTTGCGCATTTCAGCTACCTTGTTAAGCAGCCAACTTTGCAATTGCAAGCCCGGGCAAAACAAACACATTGCAGACAAGTGGACACTATAAACTTTCTGGACACACTACTAGTATTCATTCGGAACTATAACATTACCTACCGCTTCACTGGGACAGGGCAGCCAGACGCAGTCCTGTTGCACTGCTGCTGCACTACGTACTAGATGTATCAACTACATGTTTCTGTGTGTCAAAACTGTGTGTGTTGTTGACCGTGCACTGCTTGTAGTATAGGAGCGCTAAACTAACTGCGCTCCGCTACGGAGGACCGCAGCTGTGCACCATGCACACACGCATACCGCTGCACAAAAGGAAAAGAAAGCAATAGGTGACAATACTGTGCCCTAACGCGAGTGCTCTTGCTCTCCCTATCCTCCCCTAGCTATTATAGAGTACCATACTGGTAGTAACACGAGTGGTAGCTGCTGCGACATAGTGCTGTCTGTGCACTAATGTTCATAACATAGTTAGTGTAACCACTGCTGTGCTGTGCTCTCTGTAACAGTAGTGACAGCGAGCTGCTTAGTAGCACTAGCAGCATTAAAAGCAGCACTCCTGCTAGTAGCTGCAGCAGTGGTAGCAGTAGCAGTAGCAGTAGCAGCTGCACCAGCAGCAGTAGTACTAGTAGTGGCTGTACTGCTTGTCACACCAGTACTAGCAGTTGCAGCTGTGCACTAACAGCACTAGTGGCTGTAGCAGTGGCAGTAGCAGCACTAAACTGCGCTGTTATCACCAAACTGTGCACTGTGTCTGCGCTCCTGCTCCTCTCTAACATCTCGCAGCGCCTGCACTTGTGAGCCAACCTTGCGGTAAGAGCCTGTGCACCATGAAACACAGTGGTCACAGTGTCGCAACGTGTGAGATGCATGCAGCAGTGAGCTTACGATACAAGGCCTTAGCAATGCACAGCACTGGTGCTGAGCAGAGCAGAGGCAGTACTGCATGTGAAGAGTGATGCCAACAGTAGAAACATAGTCCTTATCGTGCTAAGAGCGAGTGTTGACGGCAGTGCGTCCGTTCCCTTCTGAACATTTAATATGGACTGCAGCACTGGTGACAGCTTAGTCAGCACTCGCTACTCAGTGCGATCATGCGATGACATGGTATAGCGACTGTGCTTGCTTGGTGCACGGTAAAGTGCAATGACTGCCACGTACTACTACACGTGGTAGTACTGTTCCCTACACAGGAAGTCTATACTGGAACAGTCTATACTAACAGAACATGTACAGCAAGCACACTCACCAGGTCGTGCTAGTCCAGCAGGAGACAGAGTGCTGCTAGCAGGCGAAGGCGGTCCAGGCACACTACTATCATTACTGGTAGCAACAGCACTATACCCACCACCATTGCTGCCGCCACTGCTGCTACCACTGCTGCTGCCGCCATTGCCAGTGTTGAACACTGCTGCCAGCCTGCTGCCAGGCTTGCTGCTGCTGCTGTTCACAGCGCTTGTCAGAGGGCTCTTGGCCCCTGTGATAGGAGCCTTTGCAGCGAACCTTTTTGGCAGTATCCAGCCAAACATAGACGGCCGTTTGCCCTGCTGCTTAGTAGCAGCTCCTATTGCTGCTGCTTTCCTCGCTGCTGGAGACCGCCCTGCAAGCCTGTTATGTGCAGTATAGCAGTACAGTGTTCGTTGTCAACTCATGAAGGTTGATTACTAGCGAAGACAGCTCAGATAGTTGAGCTAGCGCAAAGCGCTTAACATGGTATCGCCAGTAAGAAGCACAGCAAGCATGCTCACTAGCATATCTACCAGCGCACTGTAGCCAACACCAGTGCTACAACTGAACAGACAGTCGAGAAAGGCTGTACAATGTGTATTTGTTTGTTTGTAGGCATAGCTTACGTGAGGTTGGGGCTGGGTGGTATGCCTAACCTAAACAGTAAGCTCCCTCGCAGCTGTTGTGAGTGCACGGTAGACACAGCGAGCAAAGGCTTAGAATAACACTGTGATAACAAAGTTGCTGATATTGATATATGTGCTGTTACTGCTCGACTTCCAAACTACACAATGCACAGTAACTATTAGTTCTGGTACGGATCAGCAGAGTACTGCAAAGCCTAGTTTAAGTCTAGTCTAAGATTAGACTAAGTGGTACAGTTTGAGATAATGAAATGGGCTACTGTGTACCTGCTCTGGTGATCTTGTTAGACGCATACGCTGCGCTTGGTAGACGCGTGTATCGATGACAGGCTCCAGGTACTCCGCCTGCACATTAGCAACGATAAACAGCATACAAGTGCATAGACAAAGCATTAGCGGAATGTTGCGGACTGGCAGTGTAAGAGTGCGTGCAAAGCATGCAAACTCGGCAACTTACTGCCTAAGAGGCACTATATTGCCTCACGAAAGCACACGTGTTGCTGTGTAGTGAAGAAGCCTACTAGCCATGACCTGAACTGCGATATGTGTCAACTAGCAAGAGCTCTACTTGCGCAGCCTAGCATGGCAGCTCAGCACTCTCAAGGGCAGCGCACCACTGCAAGCGCTTGCAGCAAGCTACGCGCAGTAGCTACACGCTGTGCACGGTAGCTACAGCAGTACAGCACACGCTGTCGCAATCACACTACCCACACTATAGCGCTCACACTGCAATCAAAGCTGATCAGCACCACCAGCAGCAGTGTGGTACACTAGCACCACAGACATTGTGTGCACGCTAACCGTAAGTAGCGTAGCAGCTGCAGTAGCAGCGGTGGTGTGAAACGCACCTGGTTGAGACCCACAAACTTCACACTGTGGCGTGTCACCTTCCTCTCTGCTATCTGTAGTTTTTTACCAGCCTCTTCCTCCTCTACATCAGGGCCTTCACCACTCCAGTGCCTGTGCAGTCTCTTGAGCAGTGCTACTAGCGGTGCACAGAACCTGTACAGCAGCAGACCAAACAAGATCACTACTAGGCCCTGCATGTCTGATGGTTTCAAGTCCTGTAAACGGTAGCAGTATGGCAACAGTAGTAGCGGTTGCATTAGCAGTAGTGGTTGCAGGGTATTAGTGTGCTGCACTGAGCGCGGTTTACCGCAGCTCGCAGTAGTAGGACAAGCACACATGTAGTACTGTTCACTGTGCAGCTAACTCGGTGTTGGAGTGCGCCTCACGCAACCGTACAGCGTACAGCAAGGCGCTCTAAAGCATGGTTGTGCACTCAACGATAATGGACTGCTACTGCTTACACGACGTCGTGCCAGTACAAGGATGCAGTGACATTAGATAGTAGCACATGGCTTACCTGGTGGCCAGGCACAAACTTCAAGCTGAAGGCTACATTACCAATAGGCACCATCACTGTACTAGCTAGCCACAGCACATTAGCACTGCATCAGCAGCAGTCACACAATACAACAGGAGATGCAATACACACACACACACACTGCACGTGAGCTTACAGCAGCACTCACACGCTGCATAACTCTTCGCTATCACTGCAGTTAATATAAAAATGAGCATAGTTCCTCTATCTCAAGCGTGATGCTATAGTGTGCACAGACTGTACGTAACGCAGCAGCATGATAGCTGTGTGTACTGTGTTCACGGTGAGCATAGCAGTGTTTGTATGCATGAATGCGCATGCATAATGCTCATTAGTGTTATGTACAGATGCTCTCACCTGCCGTATTTGAGGATGACAATCAGTATGACGTTGTAGGTGACATTGAACAGCAGGTAGGTGGTCACAAAGAGTGGTGCTGACTCGCAGTGGTCCATGTGACCCACAGCAGACGACAGAGCTGTTGTTGCTGTTGCTGCTAGTGCTGTGGTGCCTGCTGTCAGAGGCTTATCGCTGAACCTCCATGATAGCAGCAGCAGTAGTGACGTAGCAGCAGTGGTGGTGGTAACACACAGCACAGGCGTAGAGGAAGACAGCATTAGAGTGCATCACACGCGCCAGCACTACAGCAACTGCTACAGCTCGCTGCTATGAGCGCGTACACACAGATGGACAACATTGTGCTGCAGCAGCTTGCCTAAGCTGAACACAGCTACAGTCAGCTCTTGTGCTGCTACAGTAGATCCAGCGCTACTGGCACGGCGCACGTCGCACGTATGCGTGCCGATACTAACACAAACTGCTGCATGCAAAAACGGACCAGTAGCGCGTCAACAGTGGCGAGTCAACTCACCCCACAGCCATAGTAGCTGTTATGCTGTTCCTCCCCAGGAAGCACATCCAGCCATCGTAGGTGTTAGCAGGCAGCTGCATGACAGGCAGGCCCATAGCATAGGCACTTGGCACAGCAAACAGCACTGATGCACAGAACTGGTACACTGCTACCCAGCCATTCAAGAAGATGACATCTATGTCTGCCTCGCCTAGGGCCTTCTCCTTGTAAACTGAGCTCAGGCACATAGGGATACAGCTCAGCACCTGCGTACAGCAGCAGTGCAAGGTGTTCAAAGCGTGTTATGAACGTTAGGCAGCGCGATGAGTGATGCTTGCTGGCACGATGCTACTGCGCGCTACCGGTGCAAGCATAGCGCGACTGTTTGCTGCTACACGCGCATATCGTAAATACGCATAAGTGTCAGCAGAAGCTACAGCTAGTGTCTAGTGCCATGAGCAGCGTCACTGATATAAGATACATGCGCACTGCTTGCAAAACAACAAACTGACCTGCACTATGCTCCACACAACTTGGGTCTTAGCATCAGAGTCGTCAGCGCCGCTGCTCCCTGCTTTCCCAAAGAAGGTAGGGATCAGCGTAGTGATGATGCCTGCAATGACCACGCTGGCCCCTACGTACTGGTACACTGTGTAGCGGGCGCCCAGGAAGCAGCGCGAGATGACCATGCTGATAGGGATAGCAGCCTGCTGCAGCAGCACGATCATGCTGGCGTTGGAGATGTAGTTCACAGCGAAGGTGCCCATGATGCCTGCTACAGCGTCCAGCAGGCCCATGACTGCAAACTTGTGCCGAGGGATGGCCCTCTGCTCAGGCGTGATGGAAGTGCCGAACAGCTGCATGGGGATGATGTAGGCGAAGCACGCTGGCACGTACACGAAGGTGGTCAGCATGTTCAGGAAGAAGGGGTAGTTGTACATCGGGATCGTCTGCAGCTTCATGAAGATTCTGTTGCCTGTGCCAACGAAGAGCATGCTCAGGAAGGCCACGACAAGCACTTTGCTGTTGCTCGCTTTCTCATCTTCATCGTCCTTAGACAAGGCTTTCGCCTTAGCTGCTGCTGCTGCTGCTGCTTTGCTACCATTGCCACTGCTACTGCTACTGCCGTAAGCTTTCACAGCTGGGACTGGCTTGCCGTCTGAAGCATGCCGTGAATGCAGGAGCCTAGCATTCTCCTTCTTCAGTGGGCTGCTGACATTGCCCTGCAGCGCTGCAGTAGCCTGGGCTCGTCTAGACGGTGAAGCAGCGGGAGAGCCAGGCACAAAGCTGACCTTGTAGCTCACAGGTGAGCTACTTGGCGAAGCAGAGTTAGAATTTCGCCTGACGTTCGGAGGGACAGCGGATCTGCCATCAGTAGACATGCAAGGCACTCTTGCGCACCTAGCAGAGCACAGCCACTGCGCACCCTCTCGCTCTTCAAGCTGGGCGCCAGTCTGCAAAAACTGTGAGAAGGGAGGCACAAATTTGTTCAAGTACTTGCTGTTGCTGTTGAATTTGCATTGGAGCGCGTGCCTTGCATGCGTCCACTGTCGCTGAACTTGCATTGCTGATCTGCAACATCTCCACCACTGGTGTGACCGAATAACGCTGCTACAGTATTGTACTCCGTGCTGAAACATGAGAGCTCAGTTGCTCTTTGGATGCTGCGCCTGCCTGGCTTACGAAAGCCTGGCGTATACTACGATGCTGAGCAGTGTCGCGATACCAGCACGTAGCAGCACAGAGCGCAGTAGCACAAGAACAGCTTCACCTGTGAAAAGCAGGCGACCTGCAAGTAGTGCTCAAGCATCACGCAAGACAAACCAAAGCAAGAAGCCGTTTTGTGGTACGCTTGAGTCCTCTCAGCGACAGCAGCAGCTTATCCTGAGCGCTCAATCAGCCAGTGACGTTGCCAAGGCTCTGCTGCAGCACCCTCATAAAGCCAATCATGTCAATGTGTGCACTGCGCTGCACAGAGTTGCGAAGCTTTCAAACAGCAGCAGCAGCAAGCTGGACGATGCCACCCTGTCAAAGCTGCTTGCTGCCACAGTAGTAGTGTTCAAAGGCGGCCGCTTCACAGCACGCCATCTGAGCAACACGCTATGGGCGCTCGCTAAGCTTGGCGATCCCTCTCCGCGGCTGCTAGATGATGTTGCAGCCACATTCTCTCGCAAGCTGATCAGTGCTGCGCCCTGTGAGATCAGCATGGCACTGTGGGGGCTAGTGACTGCTGGCAGAGTAGAGGAAGCTGTACTTGCACCAATAGCTCGCTCACTGCAGCCTAGACTACATGAGTTTGCTGTGCGCGATCTGGCAGGCATCAGCTGGTGAGTACCACTATCATGCAATCTGCATTGCATAAGTTTTAGCTTACAAGCTATGTTGTGCAGCTTTGTAGCAGTGCGGTGCGCTTGATGTTGACCATATTTTAACTGCTCATTTGTGACTAGTTTAGCAGTCACTGTGTAGAGTTGATGGTATTCTTATAGTACATGAGTTCGCGTTACTCTGATGCAACTCAACTGCATACACACCCTGGCGATAGTTGCTGACCGCTTGACTGCTGCTATTGCATGCACTGATTGGTGACAGGAGCCTAGCGACAGCTGACTTCTACGACCTGCAGCTCATGACAGCTATAGCAGCAGCTGTGACTGCACACGCCACTGGTGCAAGCAGCAGTAACAGCAGCAGTAGCAGCAGCAGTGGTAGCAGCAGGCCAATTGCATCGCAAGATGTCAGCATGCTTGCCTGGAGTTTTGGCCACATCTGCAATAAGCACTGGACGTTGGGGCAATGCGCTGTTGAGCTCATGCAGCAGGTATGATCACCGTTGCGAAACCGT